>PVJH01017593.1:0-47408 GCA_004026705.1 Nesogale talazaci | reverse complement strand
AATATATATGTATTTAGTGACAGTAGTATATTCATTTTTATCATCTGCTGATATTTCCTGAATCATTTAATATTTTGTACATAAATCCTTCAAGATTGTTGAATATTTCTTCAGTTCTTCAGCCTGAAATGTGTGAAGCATGTTTTCTTTTTTATTTTTTTGGCTTCTAACTACAGGTTTTTCATATTTCATTATAATGTATTAGTATTTCTTATTAAGCTATCTTTGAAATTTTCTATTCAACTATTTAACTTCATGAATCTTTCTGATCACTATATATTCAAGAGCAATTTTGAGATTCTCTTCTGTCATCCACTTTGGTGTCTTCTTTCTTGTCTTTTTTTTGGCATCACTGCCTCTGGTGGTTGTGGGAGCTACCCAGCACTGCTCCTGAAAGCCGCCGCTGTATTTGAACCGCCAAGCCCACAGGCCACAGTCCTGCACTCAACCACTTATGCCACTGGGGATCAGTCTTTTCTTGTCTTTTTAATGACCTTTTGCTTGCTTCATGTATGATGCTTCTGATATCAACCACATTGTCTGTCTCTAGGATTTAATGATTCAAATATGTTCTTGTGGTAGTCTCTAAACTTAGGTGCAATATATTATAAGTCATATTTTGGACCTTATGGACTTGTTTTCACTTTCTCCTGAGTTGACCTATGAGCAACCGGTTGTTCTAGAGTTGACCCTGGTAAGCTGAAAACCTCATCTTTCTCCTTTGGAGCCTCTGGTGAATTTGAACTACTGAACTTCTGGTTAGCATTTCCATAGTCCCTTTCCACAGATGTACTCAAATTGATGCCTGGGTATTCTGTCTGTTAATGTATACATTTAGATAGTAGTTATACTATCTGGATTTCCTTTTTTATAGGCATGTTACAGGCAATCTTGTAATTCATTATAGATCTTGACATGTTCTTCTTGGATTTGTCATACTTAGTACAGTAAATCATATCCCAGTGTGAAAGTTAGGTTTTGTGTCAACTTGACTGAGCCAGAACTCTTAGTAATCACACTGTTATAGAAGGATTTGGGTGGAGTATTATCTTCTTAACCACATCACAACCTGGAAGAAAATTTCATCAGGTTTTTCGCCTACTCCTATATAAATTGACACTGTGAGAAAGCCAGCTTATTTTTCCTGGGTCTGGTCCTATAATTGGTGCATTGATCTACCTCTGATTCTTTGGGTTTGATGAAACAGTCTGCTATGTTGCCTGTCAAACCTTGGGGGCAATATTAGTGGCCTGCTAACCTTGGATTCATTCAGCTGCATATCTACCAAACTATTGTCTTCCTGTTTTTATTTCCTCTGTTTGAGTAACTACTTCTGCAACTGTGTGCACCACTTTCTTCTCACTTTATCTTCCGATAAAGTTCTATTTTCACTTGTATGTTACTGATTTTGTCTTTCTAAATCACCCTGCCTTGCCCACATAATTTGGCTCAAAATGACCAATATCAGTCCATTTAAGCTCAATAATGCTTACAATATTAAACTTAATGCGTTCTATTTTATTTCTCACAATTTTCAATTATCCTAGATTCATACCTTTTAATTCTATCTTCCAATTATTAATGCTTTTTTGCCATTGTTTTCTCATTTTGAGCCATTCTGTATAGCAAGTTAAAAGATAGAAAAGTTTCCTCCATGTTTGTCACTAAAGTTGGCTCTACTTTGAGACAGCAACTCTTCCTCAGTCCTCTTTTTAATGTCTTACAACTTGAAGGGCGCATAATCTGGCACTCTAGCTGACATTGATTTGCTACTATCTGGAAGTAGTAGATTTATCAGATCTGGACAGTGCACACCTTCTTTCTCATCTTTTCTTAGTCTTGTAACGCCGCTGAAACATTTTCACTATGGAAAACTCTACTAGCATTTGAAATTCTTGTGAAATAGCTTCAAGCATCATCACAGTATCCAAGCCTCAACAATATCACAAACTGACAGGCAAGTCGTGGCAAGAGATACCCAGAAAATAAAATGAACACATTGGTGATTGATTGGGTATGGGAGAAAGACAGTTGTTGAGAATAATGATGTAAATATTTTCTGAGATACTGAGGGTTTTTTTTTAACTTTAAATTTAAGACATTTTTTGGTTGTTGTGTTTTAGATTTTTTTGGATCATTTCCTTTGGATTTTTTGTTGTTTTGCTTTTGATTTAACTATTCCTTTTTTGGCAGGCAATTTGTTGATGAAAAAATCCCTTCTGTCCTTTATACCTGCCAGTTTATTTTTAATGTTAAAACAAATCGTTCTTACTCACTTACTATGCATTCTTGGATTATTTCTGAAATTTGTACTTTAAACATGCCCTTAATTATTTCACAGTTACAAACTTGCATGTGAATGTGCCCAATAAATATTTTGTTATTTATTTTTTCACTGATTTTATTTCATTCTCTTTATATTCTTGATTACTTTTAAATATAGAAAAGATATTATTTATCCATTTGGATTTTAGAAAAATATGACTTCAATTTTTCTTTTGAGTCATTAGGAGAATCTGTTATTGGAAAAGGATTCCAATTTGAATGTAATCATTTGCTTGCTTCTTTTCTGTGGTGAAGATTTTTTATTTATTCAACTGGGTGGGAAGATTGGTCTTTGTCTTTAGTGCTGTTTTTCAAAGGATATAAGCCCTCATTTGAATGAGGAGAGTGTCAGCTGTGGACTATATCTCATAATACAGTGGCTTATGCTAAGCAGTTTGATGACACATTGTTCATTATAAACACAAATTCTCATTTACATTTATCATAAAACATGAAGCTATCCACCAAGGCCTAGGCTAAAAGGTGTGTCTCGTGTGTGCCAATATAATCTTTTGCACTGAAAAAAGAAGAGAAAGACATCCTGAAGATATATTATTGCTTGCAAGAATCTAGAAAAGGGGGGTATGGGGCAGTGGGATGGGGTATTTTAGAAGGATAAAGGGAAAGAAAACCTAGAAAAAACATTAGTAATTTTGCTTCATACTACTCAATATAATTGTAAAGAAGTGATTTATTTTGTACAATTGTTTCATGACTATTACAAGGAGAATTGAGGACAGCTAGATTTATATTTTTTATTCAGTTCATTAGTTTTCCTCAATTAAAAAGTTGTATCTTTTTTATTGTGTGTTCAAAATCAGGCAATACAATATTTGTCTATTTTCTGTATTAACTTCTAATTTTTTCAGTAAATTTTAGATCACTTACTGTGCCCTTCCACCACCCCACCCACCTCAATGATAGCTAAATTACCTTTTACTTTCCTCTTTTTAAATAAACACCTGTAACTAGCCACATACTTCTCCTAAATGTTTAAAAATTCTATACACAGCAAGGGTATTTTCCATGGAAAATGAATTAATCCAATAAGAAAACCCCTGCCTGCCTCAATTTTCGCATTGTTAACCTCCTGATCTTATCACTCAATCTATACTATTAAAATGATACTTAATATTAAATTAAGTAGACTATTAAATCGGTGTTAAAGTGACTATTCATAATCAAGATTCTTAGATATGTTGTCAGCCAGCCTTATCAGATTGCATGCAAAATAATTGCTTTGTGCTCAGAGATGACTTTACTATAAAGGATGTAAGTTAATAAGTCAAATAAGATAAATAAATAAAGCTTAAACTTTTGAATATTTATGAGCCAGTTCAACAGTGATTAGAAGATATGAAGTGTGGAAGTATAAAACGCAGCAGAGACATTATAATAGATATAATTTAGTGAATAAATTTGTATTTATTTTTCCTGAGTTGTCACAACTTTCTAAAAATAATGAACTAAAGAAAACTGGGTATACATGTAATTGAACTTATTCATTTTTGTAGTTTAACATAGCTTTTTTTTCAAGGCTAGTTCCCTGTCCTTTTCTTACCGCTCCCCCTCCATGTTCTAAAAGAGCATTTCAAAAAGACATAATTCTCAGAGAATTTTATTATAATGAATGTACTTGAATATATGAGATGAACTGTATACATAATAAGTAGGTTATTAATAATATCAATTGAATGAGGGAATGGATCTTAGATAACACTTTGCTGCATATAGTCAATCCAAACCTTTTAAATCAGACTTGCCTATCAGTTTATCATACTGTGGTGCTTGTGTGTTGCTTTGAGAGTGGAAGCTATGCCCCTGGGATTTCAAGTGGCAGCAGAATCACCCAACATGAACAGGTCTCAGGAGAGCTTCCAGACTAAGAACAGACAAGAGACTCAACGCCCTCCTTCATAGGAAGAACTTCAAAAAACCTTATGCATAGCGCATAGCTTCAAAATATTGTCACATACTGAAGGCCTAATGAATGGAAGCAGAATATCATGCTGGAGCTGATTTCTCCAAGTGGAATTAGAGAAAGCCTGCAGGAGTCGAACCTTCAGGATCTTCACTTGTTGATGTAGCCTGACTCATGGTAGGAAGAAACAACTTCAAAAGTTCATTATTTTATTGGGGTCCCATACAACTCCCATCGAAAGGGGAGGGTTTTTTTTTTTTAAAGAGGAGCTTGTACCAAGGGCTCAAGTGGAAAATGTTTGGAAATGTATGTGGCAGCATGTGTGCAAATGTGCTTGATACAAATGATGTATTGAATGTTGTAGAAGCTGTAGAAGAGCCCCCAATAAAATTATTTCAAAAAATTTCATTATAGATCAGAGCTTCCATGTTCAAGATACAATTCTAGTAAAATTGGAAATTGTCAGAAACAAAAGGGAATGCATAAATTTGAATATCCAGGATTACTGAACTGAAATGAGTTGGTAGTGGGTAGCTTGAATCAGAAAATCACAAGATTTATTCTACCAGAAATTACAATGTCAAGAGAAATGGCTTGGCATTCATTGTCAGAAGACATTGCAAAACCCATCATGAAGTACAAACCTGTGTGTGAGAGGGTTATATCTACCTGCCTTCACGAGGCACCAGTCAATATAACTGCTGTTCATGTTGATGCACTGGCCACAAAAGCTAGCGAGGAAGAAATTGAAGAAATTTACCAATGACTTCAGTCAGAAATTAATCACGCATGCCCAATCAAGATGTACTGGAAATTATTTGCAATTGGAATAAACAATTTGGAAACAGAGAATGGAAATGTAGTTGGAAAATATGATCTTGGTAATAGAAATGAAACTGAAATCTGCATGATAGAATTTTGAAAAACCAGTGAGTTGACCATAGGTAACACTATATGCATGGACTTCTACAGATGGAATACATAGAAATGAAATTGACTATCTCTTTGGAAGACACCACGGGGAAGGTCAACGTTAGCATTTAAAACCCAGGACGGGGCAGACCATGGAACAAACCATCAATTGATCATGTGTAAGTTCAGGATAAAGCAGAAGAAAATTTAAACAAGTCCACAAGAGCCAAAATATGATCATCAGCCTATCCCACCTGAATTTTGAGGTCATTTCAAGGACAGATTTGACACGTGGAACACTAAGGACAAAAGACCCGATCAACTGTGGGAGGACATCAGGACCATTGTGCATGAAGAAAGCAGAAGGTCAATAAAAGAAAAGAAAGAAAATACCAAAGTGGATGTCAGAAGATACTTTGAAACTTGTCCTTAATCGTGGTTAAAGTAAATGGAAAAAATAGTTGAATAGAAATTTTTAAAGGACAGCTGAAGAAGACTTGAAAAAGAAGACAGGGACATATTATAATGAAATTTGCAAAGACCTAAAATTAGAAAACTCAAAGGAAAGAATATCTTCAGTATATCTGAAATGGAAAGAACTCAAGAAAAAATTGAATTCTTGAGTGGAAATTTTGAAAGATTTTATGGGTAAAATACTGAGTCCGTACTTCACCAGTTGATCTCCCTATAAACATGACCTGAATTGGTTCTGGGTGCACGTATCTCTTACTGCTCTATGACAGAAATTTCTTCCCTGGCTTCTTGATGGTGTTCTTCTCCCTCTCACACATTATTTGTATTGTTGTCTATAAGCTAGTATGATCTTATACTCAGTGTGATTTGTTTTTCATCAGCTTCTGTTGGGTTTCTCATCTGTGAAGCACAGGAAGAGTGGATGTAGAATGATATTAACTACTACAAGGAGTTGCAGGGAATGCAGCGGTGGGGATGGACAGGAGGGAGGGAAAGAGGATTTCAGGAGTAAATAATGAAGGTGGGAGGGGATGGAGCATTAGTACAAAATTTGATGGTACAACTCATTTTAAAGGCAATTTAACTCTGGAGGGGGTGGGTGCACTAAGATAGACGTCGTGCTGATTGTACAATTCCTTTTGATATGATTGAACGAATGGACTATGCAATTGTATGACATCTAAATTATGTTGCAGTAGAACTGTTCAGGAGGGGGGAGTGGGGGTTCACGGTAGAAATGGTAATTGAGTAAAGCTGTCTGTCAGACACAATCTCCCCTGAGTCAGAAAAATAAAATCTTGGTAAACCTCCCAAAGCACACAGAAACTAGATAGAAGATGACTTTTAAAATTATGCAAGGGTGACAAGTAGGAATTGGAGTTTATAGTTCTCTTTTTTGATATTGTTCTTAATTTCTTCACTATGGTAGCAGGAAATGGATGCTTTACCAGCAGGGAGGAGCAAAGGACACGATTCAGTGCAGAAAGAGCAGCTGAAAATGTAAGGAGGGGTAGAGACATGGTAAGATTGTAAAATTTAAATTCTGTGTTAAACTCTGTTGAAAATCTTGGTTGCCTGATATTTTCCCACAGGGAGGAATCTTAGGGGACATGGGAAGCATGTACACTAAGACCAAGAAAAAATGTAAAAGATGGAGCTGCACTGAGGGGCCTTTTATTTTTAAAAATGAATGGAACACATTCTCTGAACTGTGTGTGATCTTGAAAGAGCGGGGTGAGAATTTTTAACGGAGTAGTTATGTTTTCATGATTAATCACTAAGTATGTTGTATGTAAGGGAACCCTAGGAAGGTTTCAAACTGAGCTAAAAACTTTAAGGCAAGTAGTTAGAAATTGCCACCCCTTCCATAGGAGAAAGATAAGATTTTTCTACTTCCTTAAAGATGGATGACCTTCGTAGTTGATTCTATTTTGTCCAATAGGCTTATTCAGAGTCTGAATCAAATTGATGGAAATGAGGACTTTTGTTTTATTAATTTTTAGCTTTATGTTGCATACAAAATTAAAATGACTGATAGCTGATAAAAACTACAGAATTGATTAAGTGCTCTTATACATGAAATAGTACTTCATCATTGTTGGAGTTTAGTGTCGAATACATAAAACATCACTTGAGCCTTCTGTATATTTCACATATGTTTAAAATGTCATAATATAAAAATTTTACAAGCTTAAATAAAAAAGGTAACAGTTATACTCAACTATACAGTAGGGATACAATTAAGAAATTATTTGCCAAAGATGAAATAATTCCCAAGCAAACAAAGGTAGTGCCATAATTATGGATTGGGAAGTTCAATGTTATAAAGCAGATATTTTTTACAAAAATGTTTTAGAGAATGAATGCAATATCAACTATATTTTCAGCAGATTTATGGGAGGATAGGATTTATGTCAGTGAAAATTAGTCAGATAATTACAAAATGTATACAGAAATAGAGAAAATTCCAAGAATACCTGGAAAGAAAGTACAATGTAAGAGGATAGACTTGTTATATTTTTTATAAATTTACATAAAATCTTCCTGTGATAATGGTGCAAACATAGACAAGTAGATGACTATAATTGAATACAGACTCCCTATAAAGCACACCTAGATGTGAGCACTTAAGTTTGACAAAGGTGACAATATAATGTAGACAGGGAAGACTAATCCTAGATCAAATGAAAATCCTATGAAAAAATTAAATGTTGACACCTATCTCAAGCCACAAGTAAGTATTCATTCTAAACATAACGTGATAGAAAACTGAGTAGAAACAAGAAAACACGACATTAGAAAATAAACAGGATATTATATCTAAAATACAAATTATATAGAATACAAAAACACTAAACAAAGATTGATAAATGAAATTATATTAAAATTAAGAAATTCTTTTTCTCAAAAGACAACAAAAATAAAAGGTGAAGTGAGAAAGGATATTTATGATATATTTTACTGACAAAACACTTGTAACCATTCTTTATAAAGAGTTTCTGTAAATTAGTAGGGAAAAGAAAGACTAAGTTCAAACATGACATGGGGTACAGGGTGAAATGTACATATCACACCATTGCCAGACTGAGGACCAGATTCTCTGGCAAGAGCCAGATCAAACACAATAGTGCCTATGTCATCAACTAAATAAATAAGGAAACAAAGAAACAAACAAAAAAGAGAGAGCACCTGTGCAGAGAGACATCTCCCACACCCCTGCCCCCTATGCCTTTAAGGCTCACAGAGGAGTGGGGAAAGAAAAAAGATGGCAATAGGGGAACAGGCACTAATCCACCCAAGGGAAGGGTCTGGTTTATGTCTCCACAGGAAAGGGAGAGAGAGAAGAGATCTCATTCCAGTGCATCATGGCTTGAGGGCAACATTTCTGCTCAGAGCAGATGGATCACAGCGAGGAATGCAGGGGAGGCCTCAGCTGGAGGCTTGATGCCCACTCCCTGAATGACAGTGCTACAGACAACACTGAAGATAGAGTCCAGGAGTGAGGTCAGTCGCACCCGCCCATGTGATGGCAAGCCAAAAAGAGAGTGCAACAGACCAGCAAAGGGAGCACAGCCACAAAGAACCTGAGGAAGCTTGATTGTAGACTTCTGACTGGGGGGCAGCTGTTGGCACCTCATCTGAACTGATTGGAGGAGATGCACAAAGGGTACACATGGAAAGTCTGAAGGTGTAATGGGGGGGTGGGTAGGACCCTAGACCACTCCATCTTTGACTGCAAGAGCAATAGGGTTTTGTAGAAGGTGCGTCCCATGGACATGAACGCTGAGGACTGAACGCATATACATGTTGTTACATAAATGGGTCTTGGGAAAGGGATCCCTGAAAGACAAGGAGATGGATGATGGGAGTCTGCCAACTATTTGATAGAGGGATAATCATCAACTCTGGGTCAGAATAACAACTAGACCTGAAACTACTTGTCTGATTCGCTCTCTCTCTCTGTCTTTCTCTTTTCTCTTTTGGTCTCTATTTAAGATAGGCAGGATAATCAACCCCCAGGAGATAGCAAAATAACAAAGGTTCCTGAGCGATGGAGTTGAAGGGGGATATGGTAGAAGAGGAGGTGTTGGGAGCCAATAACAACATGGACAGGGAAATAGCAAAGGACATGAAATCAACGGGGAGAAGGATGTAGCATTCTGGATCATGTCTGATCAAATGAAATGCATCTGAGAGGAATAACTAAGAGGTGAATGTTGGGCAAACGTAATAGAGGGGCAGGAGGAGAGAAAAAAGAAAATGAAGAAAGAACTAGAAAGTAATCATTGTATATAGGTACAAATATAGCTATGTACATATGTAAATGTATACATATATAAGAATAGGTGTATTAGTCTATATTTATATATGCAAATCCCATAAGGAAGCAGATGAACTTTGGGCCTCTACTTTATTCTTACTTTAGTACAAGAATGATTTGTTGTAATAATATGGCAATATCTGATACTTTCCCAATGCTATCACTGAAGACAAAATAGGTGCATAACCAAATGTGATGAAGAAAGCTGATGATGTCCTGCTATCCAAAGATATAGTGTCTGGGTCTTAAAGGCTTGTAGGTAAACATGCAGCCATTTAACAGGGAGGCAACAAAGCCCACATAGAAGAAGCACACAAACCTGAGTGATCATGAGCTTTCAATGGGAATAGGCATCAGAAGTTCAAAAACATGCAATCAAATTGATGTGAAGCTGCAAAGACAAAGTTAAAGTCCTAAAAACCACCTACAGGCAAGATAATTGGTCAGTCCCTCAGAGAACGGCAACACATCCAGGTGCAGTATAACACTCACTGTTGAAATGCATAACTATCCTCTAGATCATTAATATTTCCTCTCCTTACTATTATCACTACAATTTTACCTCATTAAACTGGTTAGATTTGTGAATATTCATTTGTATGTTAAAGATTGTTAGATGCATGAAATCAAGGACAATACGCCCATCAGAAATACTAATGGAAGCAATGAGTCCTGGGGGTTCAGGAAGAGGGGGAATGGAAACCAATAGCAAAGATGACTGTTTAACCCCATTCAAGGGGAAATGGGTTACGAAATTATAGGGGAGTTGATACAGTGGACAGTGTAAGATATGGCAAAAAAATAATAACTATAATATAAGAACAAGGGCTCCAGGAGTGACGGGAGGGGATGAAGGGGATCTGATATCAGAGAGTTCAAGAAGAAAGAATATGTTTTGAAACTACTGATGGCAGTAATTGTACAATTATGATCTAATTAAACTGATTTAATTGAATAATGGATTGTTATAACACTTGTAAGAGGTCCCAATAAAATGATTTAAAAAAAATAGGTCAAAGATGAGTTGCCATTTCATACTCTGCAGAATATTTCACTCAATTTTAGTGAAATGAGCAAGAAACAGTATATTAAAAATTCATTTATCATCAAGGAAATATAAATTAAAAGTAGAATGCAATAGCATTAGAGACCCACCAAAATGACTAAAATAAGAAAGATGTAAACATGTTTTAATGAGGATGTGGATCAATTGGAAATTGAATCTAGTATTGGTGGGATAACTTGAGCAACTTTTTGGTAATTGCATGGTTCATGAATAGTCAATGAAGTAAAAATTTCACTCTTCTATATATACACCTATACCCCATAATCACATAAAACATGTACAAGATTTTTCATACTATTTTTATTGATAACAGACCAAAAATCGAAACAACCCTTATGCCTATAAATGGTGGACGTATAAAATGTGAGCTACTCATACAAAGCAGTGTAAGAAAGAGCATGAACTGAGTTGCATGCAAAAATATGAATTAATCTTATCAATGCTATATATAAGCTATATAAATCAATACTATGTATATGTACATAAACTTCATGTAAGTAAAAAAGAATGGCTACTAGAGTTGCAGCTTGTACAAACATGGGGTTATGCCAAACAAAAAAAATCTTGATGATCAGTAGATAGTGCAGACAAGCGCTTTTATTTTTTTTCAGCACTGTCTTGGTGGGAATAGGAACCCACCCTTGCTCCTGGAGAGCTACTACTGGATTTGAACTGTCAACCCTGTGGGCCGCAGCCCTGCACACAACCACTGCACCACCAGAGCTCAGTCAGACAAGCTCTCTTAATCTCATTCAAAACTAAACTAAACCGACTGCAATTGAGTAGATTCTGAATCATAGTAAAGGTTTTGAGAGGCTGTCAATCATTTTGGGAGCAGATCACCTTATCTTTCTCCTTTGGAGAAGGATGTTGAGGCTTACTGGACAGAATTACCAGGGATCTTTCAGGCATAGAAGGGATATAGCCATTTCTCGTGATAGTAATAGCAAAACAGAACTCTGGGTAGCACAGTGTGTGGGTCCAAGGTTTTCTGGTTCCAGGAATGCTTGCTACGTGGTTGCCCCACCCCCCACAGTGTACCATTTTATTTTTTCATTGTCTAATTCTTGATACTTTGATCACTTAAGTATTTAATTTTAATTCAAAACTTCCACCAAATATTGTATTCTTACAGATTTTTTATTACTTTCATCTCTTTAGTCCTCTCACATTTTCCTTTTAAGTGTGTGAGCTTTAGCTTTTAACACTCACTGTGGCGGTCATGTACTTATGTTACTGTCAGGATTGAGATGTAGGGGTGGAGTCTAGCCTGTTAATCTGGAGATAGCCAGTGAGTGGTCAATGAAGCCTCTGTGTGGGCGTGGTTTACTCCTGAGACTTATGAGAATCTCGCAATATTTCCCTGATGGAAGTGAAAAGCTATATCCCCAGTTGTTGGGAGTGAGTCTCAGAGATGATGAACTATGGACAAGACAAGATGGCAGCATCCGAGGAGCTGAAGGAGCCAGAGGAGAAGCCGCACAGCCTTACTCTGATGGAACCAGACCTCTGAAGCTGGAGAAGCCACGTGGAGATCCCCGCCAGCCCTGAGTTGCTTCTACCACCACTGGATGCTGTTGATGGACCCTGAGCTCTGGAAGCGAGGTGTCATGAGGGGATCCTGGCCAGTGCCGGGACTCTCCACCCACTGGCCTGTGACTTCGTGAGTCGGAAGGTGACTTTAGAGACTGGTATCTGGCATATGGGTTAATATTGGACTTACGACTTTGAACTGGACTGGGTTGGGATGCTTTCTTAATGTCCTATCCCTTTTGTTTATAAACTGTACCCTTATATCCATATGCATGTCTATGAAATTTGTTTCTCTAGTTTACCCGGACTAATACATCACCCTTTAGGCTTTTATGGACATGGTTTGACTCATTAATACTATAGGTTTTTAAAAAAATTTTCGATTCAAAATAGTCATTTCTGAGTGGATCAGCTAGACCAATACAATTCAAGACAGAAAGATCAGATTAAAAGGTTGTAATAGCTATTTTTGGTGATCCCAAGGGGTAATTTGGATAGTTTTCTCGAAGGACACAGGAGGATTACAACAGCTTAAAAGGAAGTAGGCTTACAGAAATAGAAGACTGTACTGTAGTGGAAAAAGACGGGAAGTTTGCAGAAAGATTTTGTTTTAGTCACACCAAGTACCTGTTCATTTCTTCTAGACTAGGCAGAGCTGTCCTATGGGAATTTCATTGGGAATGCTTCTGGCCTGATGTTGCCTCTTCATACTTTGTGATATTCTTTAAAACTCAAAGCACAAACAAAAAATGCTAACTACCACAAAGTTGGCTGTGACTCATCAAAACTCAAAGAACATTTAAACATTACATGAGCTGAATCCGTCAAGGATGCCAAAATGGATGTTTTTAAGTAGTGTAAATCAAAGCACATAGAATAGTTGGAGGGAAAGTTAGAGAGATAGGAATATTGTCTTCAGAGATGTATAAACTTAGATGAAGACTATGTGAAGATTCAATAGCTTCACATTTTGACAAGCCTGTTTAATAAATGGTTGTAGTTTTAGTAATACTTTTTACTTCTCCTTTTATAAAACGTAATTTGGGGGGCATCACTGCCCTCTGGTGGTTGTGGGAGCTACCCAGACTTGCTCCTGAGAGCTGCTGCTGGATTTGCACTGCCAAGCCAGTGGGTTGCAGTCCCACACTCAATCACTTATGGCACTGGGGCTCAGCCCTACAACGTAAATTTAAAATAAGGCAAACCCAATTATTGCTATCAAGTATCATTTTGATAATTATTTGGTAGTAAAAGTGGAGGTGATATTTCAAATATTTGCTATTAGAAACAAGATGATATTAGAGATGATAGTAATCTGTCGGTTTTAATAATGTTATATTTCAGGACCTGAATATGGATACACATGTGTGATAGGTTGTGGCAATTAATTAGTTTTATTTTTTGCATTTTCCATGTGTATATGGTTAATTAACAATTTACTTAGATCTTTAAAAATATTATCCTTTGAAAATAAAGTTTCAGCCATTTAGTAGTCAGAAATTACATAAATAGTATTGGAAATTCCCAAGATGTTAATTGTGCCTTTTGTTGACTTTCAATTTTTTTGTGGTTCAAGTACTTTACAAATTTTCTCCATTTTTAGAGTGTCTCTAATCCATAAACACATTGGGAAAATCTTATAGTCACTGACCTCAACAGGACAAGGTTTTCAATGCAATTTAATACTTTTCTAAACTATTATTTGAGAAAGAAAGGGGATGAGAAACCTTATTTTATAAGTGTGGTAAGTTCAAATTCCTACTAAGAGATCTCATACATTTCTGAATATGATAAAATGTACTATAAATATGATAAAACTTGTGAGGTAATTCTAATGAATAAAGAAATTAATCCAGGCAAATGTTCTTATATTAATTGAAGACAAAGTCAGTTACATAAACTTTTTAACAGAATTCATTTAAAAAGTGGTTTGAATCCACTGCTTCTTCTCAATTCAGACTAGATTTAACATGTACACAGGGATGGGAGCCCATGACACACAGAATCTAGGAACAGGAGTGGGACTAGTGATACCAGAAGGGTAGGGGGATGAGGAGGAGAGGAAGGAAGAAAAGGGGAACTAAACACAGTGATCAACACATAACCATACACCCCTCTCCAGGGGGAAGAGCAATAGGAAACATCAGGGAAGGGAGACAGCAGTTGGTGTGAAAGATGAAAATTATAACAATGTACAATCTATCAGGGAGTTATGAGGAAGGGGAGGGGGAGGGAGGAAAGAGCTGAATAGAAAGTTCAACAGAAAGTAAATGTCTAGAAAAGAATGAAGGCAATATACGAACAAACATACCTGATACAATTGATGTATGGATTGTGGTAAGAGTTTCATAAGCCCCCAATAAAAATGATTTTAAAAAGAGGTTTTGGCTTGGAAAATTTCCTGCATGAAACTTAAAATTTTCAAAAGCAAATGAGAAGACCCAAACTGCAAAATATTCAGCTGAGTAAACCACATTTCCCCCAAAGTTCTATTTAACTAGCATTCCACAGAATAACAGGAAAAAGCAACTTAAGCAAGTGAAATGACATTTCAACTTCCTTTTGATCTGCTGACTTTTGAAAAAGAGTTTTAGTTCACCCGTGACTCTCTGAAAGCAAACCTGGAATGAGATCTAATGCCAGGAGAGGAGGGATGTGTGACTCACATCCAAGTTGACAGAATTCGAGGAAAGAAAGGATAGCGCTGACATTTTGTTTTTCCTTACTGTTTAATTATTGATATTCTGATTTTATATAGTAATAAAAAATAGCCAAAGAGAATAATTAAAATACCTGTTATCCACACGCCACCTGGAAATGAAATATTCCCTGTTTTAGCCTTTTGGTGGGGCAGGTACCGTTTCAAATTCCTTTCCCTTTTTAATTTTCATCTAAAAGATTTTTGTTGTTGTTTTTGCACACATATTAAATTCACAAGTTAAATGCAGTCTACCTGTCAAGAGTTATTGCCAGACATCAGTGTTGCTTTTTGTTTCCTGCTCTGATGATTTACATAAAATAGTCAAGAACTATAATTCCTTCACTCCCTTAAGAAATAGCAGCTAGTGTATCCCATCTAGAGTGGGCAGGGGTGGCAATAACTGGGATAGAGGGAAAAATATGAATTATTGGCCACCAAAGTGAGGCTCTTCAAGGAAAGGTGGAAGGCGCTGGTAGAAGAAGTTGGGGTTTGGCCCATAAGCCTCCCTGGACAGTATTTGAAAACTTCAAGAACTTACGGAGAAAAACAAAAGGAAGGAGACCACAAATTCTTTTCCATTGCTTCTATATTTAACAGAAGACAACTCGTTGTGGGTTGTTTACCTGAAGGAAATACTTATAAGCTCCATCAAACACAATCTGTTCATTGTTGCGCAGTTACCAATATCACAAGAATACTTAATGGGTATTTCTATGTCACCTAAACTCCTTTAAAAAATTTTGCACAATTTTTTGTTTTCATACTACTTTAAAACTACTCTCAACTAGTTTGAAGTCGGTTCAACAGCTTAGACATAGACATGCCTTACAAGTCAAGAAAACTCCACTTTTGACTTGTCTTGCTTCTGAAGAGATCTTGATTAATGTCAGTTTTTTGTTGACATAAATACAGGAGTCAGTCCAAAAGTATTGCTACAAAATCTTAGAGATCTTTAATAAACAAAAATATCAAAAAGCAAAGCTATCATTTCTTCACATAGCTTTTATCTAGGTTTATATATACTATCTAAAATTGATGTTTCCATCTCTCTAATTCTGTTCTGAAGAATGTTTTTTTAACATTCTCAAAGGACTGAAACCATGTTACCTTTTGAGTTTGGGGAGAAAAAGAAGTCTGAAGGGGCAGAATCAGAGCTGTAGGGTGGATGGCTTAAGGTTTTCCAATGTAATTATCATGGACAATTCTTGCTACTCTTGAATAACGAGCAGGTGCATTGTTGTGATGAGAAAATACATTTCCTCTGGACAACTTTTCTGACTTTATTCTCATCAATGCAGGTTTCCGCTTTCTCAGTTCTTCTTTATAAGCCCTTGTGATTGTCCTATGTCTTCTGAGAAAAATCTATCAAGATTACACCTTTTGAATCCTCAAGATTATTGTGATAATCTTCTGAGCTTGGATCTCTCTGCTTTAAATTCATTTTCAGGAACTGCTTTGGGGATGGTAGAATTCCTTTAAACTTGCTGCAAAGTTCTCATGATTTGGGAAGGTGTCTACTTGAGTCTCATTAAAATGCTGACATTTTAGTTCTGACCTCAAAATAGTTTTTCTCTCATAGCATGAAGCATATTCTTCTTCGTCTTTGGTGATGACACCTAATTAGAAGACTTAAGGACATATTACTGACCTTGTTTGCAGCCACTCATATACTGCAGACATAGATTTAGTATCATTTGTGAAGGGATAAACTGGAACCCTCATAGCAATGCTTTGTTACTTACCCCTGTAATTTTATGAATTACTTGAGTTTAGAAGAGATGTAGCAATACATGATCTAATTGTGAAAAACTGTTTAGTATTGTTTTCTTTTGTTTTTTGCTTTTTTTTTTTTGGTTTTTTGGGGGGCATCACTGTCCTCTGGTGGTCGTGGGAGTTACCCAGCCTTGCTCCTGGAGAGCTGCTACTGGATTTGAACTGCCAAGCCCATGGGCCGCAGTCCTGCACTCAACCACTACGCCACCGGAGCTCAGCCCTAGTACTGTTTTATATGCTAGCTTTGCACAAATACCAATGCTTAAGATAGAGGAAAGGTTTTTTGGTGCTTGACAAACTCTTTCAGTTTTAAATAAATTAATTAAAATTTTAACTAGAAAAAGAGAAAATACCCAGCACAACTAATTTAGTAGAACCAAACACACTTGTTTTATTTATGCAACCAATAAATGGAAATGACTTTGACAGCATGTCTAAAATGAATTGAGTTACATATGCACTTCACGTTCTCAGATGAACATGTCCAAATCTTGCCCCAGAAGAAGAGTTAGCTAAGAGTTAGCTAAGCTTCTCATTTCTAGTGAGAAATGCAAAGTGGGACAAATTCTTTTGACTTTCATTCCCTCTTAGTAATAAGCACAAAAGAGTTCGGAATTAGAACTAGGGCACTGTGTACTTGTCAACAGGCTATAAAGATACACTGTTTCTTATTATCGAAAAGACTCCAGCCATTAAACAGATGGAAATACAATTAATAATACCTTGGCCTACCAGCCAGAATAATTTCAAGCTCCACAAACTTGACACTTATAGGGCACTTTGTTATACTTTGTTATACAGAAGGGCTTGGTAGGGTAGTACAGTAAAATGTTCTACTGCTAATCGGAAGGTTCCAGAGAGAAAGCTGAGATGGTCTGCTTTATAAAGATTTCCAGCCTCAGAAACCCGATGGGGCAGTTGGACTCTACCTCACAGAATTGATCTGAGTAGGAATGGAGGGCAGTGGATTTGGCCTTTGAGCTTTTTTCCTCTAGGAATGAATATATAACAAAATGTTTTTCCAAAAGTTATGTCTTATGAAAACATTTTTTCTTTTATTAAATCAATGATGATTTCCATTATTTGTTATTTTATGTCAGAAAATTGAGGTCATTTTAGGGACAGGAAAAAGACAAAACCATTCAAACAAAAAGCTACATTAAAAAAAGGCATTAACATATATTAATCCCCACAACTCAGAATGCTGGGATAGGTATGGACACAAGAGCTGTATTTTTCCCAGGTCCTTCTCTCTCTTTTGTTTATTGAAGATTCTCATGAACGTCTCTCCACCCTGGTTCATTAGCTTATAAAGGGCAGAAAGTAGGCATCTTCATTTTTATCTTTCCAGAGTCATGTACCAGGCCTGCTCATTGACAAATGTTTAATGAGAGTGAATAAACAAATCATTGAAAATTTCATTATCATTCAATTTTCTTCATTGTTTTTCTTAGGTGGAAAAATCAGACAGAATTGGATGAGTATGGAGTTTGTCATTACCCCTCTTACTCACCCTTCTCAGCAGGGGGGTGTCTTCTTTGACTTTCTGTGAACACAGCCGACTAAGCCCTGAGAAGTTTGAGGAGCTCTGCTTTAAGGTACAGACATTACCATTTACAGGACACTTAATTCTGGCAGACTCATAAATTCAAAACTGAACCTAATAATTTACTTGCATGGGCCCATGACAGGGATGGCAATCCAGATGGAACAGTCATGGTTATTCATGAACCAAAGTCATTCAATAAATATCTCCCGTTTTCAATTTTCCATCATGCTGCATATCATAAGCTTGAAATCCCACATATCTCAATGTCACTGTTTTCTTCATTCAGCCTCGACAGCCATGACATTTTAAGCAAACTCCTTGTAAGTAACCAAAATTCTCAAAGAGAATCTCTCTAGGAAAATGTCAACAAAACTATTCAAACATTAGCAAAGTGAAATTAATTGGACTGATGTTTACATACCAGATTTTATTGTTGATTATTTTTTAAGGTGACCAGTTTTTGTGAAGTGTCCTAGACTTACAGCATTTGTCAAACTGTAGCATAAAAAACCTCACAACTTTCCCTTTTACCAGTGGAATGTTCATGTAGCCTAATTGTGACATTTAGAAACATCCATTTTAAGATCCACTTAGAAGTTCAAAGGAATGATATTAAAATGCTCTTTAGCATCTTACCATTATTATTAACTGTTGAGCCAAGGACTATAATCATTCTGATTTTATTGCTAAGGCTTACTTATTCCTACCATTTATCAGGTTTCCTCATATAAAATTTCAAATGTACTTTTTCAATGGTTTTTGTATGAGATTAAAATATTTTTCTGCAGTGCTTAATTAGGACTTACTTATGACCCTTGAGAGGTACAAAACATACTCAGATGTTGATTCTGGCTTTTAACTTTCTCTGATACCACATATTTTTTCTTGTACTCAAAAAAGTAATTTTTTTCTGGGTAATTTAGCTCTACTTTTCATTTATGAAATATCATAGTTTATCTAATAATGCCATAATAGAAATATCACAAGTGGATGGCTTTGCCAAACAAAAGTTAATTCTCTCACAGTTGAGGAGGCTAGAAGTTTAAATTCAGAGCTTCATCTCCATGTATTGACATCAATCTTCTGTTGAGTACAGGAGTTTCTCTGCACAGAGACCTCAAGACTAAAGGATGTGTTCCACTTATGGCTCTTCTTTCTTTCCAACATTTTTTGGTTTTGTATTTTTCTTTTTTTAAAATATATATTTTATTGGGGGCTCTTACAGCTCCTATAACATCCAATACATTGTTTGTATTAAGCATACTTGTACACATATTACCACATTCATCTACAAACATTTTCTACTTGACCTCCCCCCCCCCCAGCATGTGCTCCTCTTTCCTCTAGTTATTTTTTTAATTCCAACTCCTCATATTTCCCCTTCCTCCTTCTCCATGAACTAATAATTTACAAATTGTTATTATCCCTTCATATCGTACACTGTCAAATGTGTCACTCCCTCGCCCCCATTGTCTACACCCCAGAAAGAAAGTCACATGTAGATCCCAGAAATTAGTTCCCCCTTTCTACACCCATGTAGTTTATTGTTAAACTGTTTAGTTCCCTCTTTCTACTCCACCATTCCTCCATCATCCCAGTGTCACCACTCCCCACTAGTCCCATGTTTCTGAATCCAATATACATCCCCTGGTCTAGTTGAATCTGTCTTGCAGAATTGGGATAAAGATAGTCAGTGGGAGGAAGCATTTGAGAATCAGAGGAAAGTTGCACATTTCATTGCTACTACACTATACCCAGACAATCAAATTTACTCACTGCAAACCCTCTGTAAGAGGATGTCGCTTCACTTATTGATGGCCTTTGGGTCCCCACTCTGAACTCCTCATCATTTATGCATTCGCCTATGCAAGATATATTGATATAGGTGGAATCCTAAAATACTATAATTGTTCTTTTATGATTGACATTTCCTTCTGCGCAATGTTTTCAAGCTTTCTCCTGTGGAACCAGGATTTCATTTCTCTTTATAATATAACAATCAATATTCCATAGTTTTCATTGGATTTTCATTGGTTTTTGAGAGGAGATCACAGGTTCTTTCTTTGTAAGTCTATCCTCTTATGGAAGCTCTAAAAAAATACTTGAAAAACCAGAGCTATGGAGCTTTCAGCACCATAGAAACCAGAAAATTTATGACAAATTTATAGGTAGGTAAACTTTGCAGATTAAAGATGGTAACGATGGATTACAACTGAACACGAAGAAAATAAAAGTGTTAAAAACTGAACTGATAGACAATATTACAATAAATGAAGACAGCATAAGTTGTCAACAATTTCATCCTATATACATCAACAGTCAATAGCTATGAAGGCAACAGTCAAGAAATTGAATCTATTGTAAAATATACTTTTTAAGTTTTAAAAAGTAAAAGTGTTAGTTACTGGGGAGTAAAATATGCCTGATCCAATGCATCCTTATTTTTTTCAGTCTCCACCTATGCATGTGAAATCTGGACAATGAAAAATAAAGACTGAAGAATTAATATGCTTGAGCTGAGATGTTGGCCAAGGCTACTAAATGTACTCTGGACTTCTGAAAGGACAAACTATTCCATCCCAGATGAAAAAAATCCCTGAACATTTCTTAGACACTAGGATGAGGATATGTTGGCTTACTTAGATGTATCAAGATGTAAAATCAATTTCTAGAAAAGGATGTGATATATGGTAAAATGAGAGTGACAAAAAGGAAAACAACAATGAGCTATATTGACATAATAGTCACAAGAGACTCAATGTGCTAGGTTTCTTGAAGATAACCCACTATCCTTCTATTGTACATAAGGACAAAATGAGTTGTGGCTGACTTGATGGCAATCAACAGAAAGAACAACCTCCTGGTGTCAATCCATTCACTCGTGGATGGACTTTTGGGGTATTTTCATCTTTGGGCTGATGTGCATAGTGCTGCAATGAACAATGGTGTGAAGGTATCGGTTTGTATTCCTGCTTTCAATGATGATGTCTTTTTGAAACACGAAAGTTTTATTTTTGATGAGCTAAAATTAGATATCACGCATTGTCTGATTCAAGGCCATGCAGATCTGTACTCATGCGGCCTCCTTAGATTTTAATAGCTTTTATAGCAATTATCTATAGGACTAGTTCATTGTGGGTTAATTTTGATTCATAATGTAATATAAGTATCCATTTTTTTCCCTTTGAGTATCCAGGGGTCTTGGTACTATTGTTTCTTCATTGCACAGTCTTGGTTCCCTTGTTAACTATAATTACACATAGATGACTTTGTGGGCTTCCACATTGTCTAAGTAAGACAAAAGCAAAAGCTGCATAGAAGCAGAGCTCTTGCTAACATGGGAGATGCAAGCTCAAAGAACACCCCAAATCCTCTAGTTCAAGTGTAACATGAAATCTTACTGAAATCATTGACTTGATATGAAGTTCAGGCTTAGAGGATGACATAATTATGTTAAAATAAGGTATAGAGAAGTCATTTTCGTTCTACAAAATAGAGACAGATCACAAAGGTTTGAACATATTTGAAATGCAGTCATGAGGATAAGTCCTGTTATACAATGAAAGTAAAGTTAGACTCATGCACTAAATCATCAAAGACAAAGCGACAAAAGTATTAATTTACACGAAGGAAGTGAATACCAGAAAACACATACCTATGACTCCTGAGCTTAACAGTTTATTTTTCATTTCTTGTATATATTTGCATGATATCATAGCAAGTGCTATCTAAAAATAAGCCAACTAATGTGCTATATAATACCCAAGAGTAGACAAATTGCATCTCATGTTTTCTTTAATATAGAGCATTTTCCCAAAAAAGCATGATTGGGTCAAAGTGTTACTAAACTCACTTTGTAAGATAATGCAGTGCCAGATGAAACAACAAGGCTTATTTTCAGGAATTCTATTCATACCTCAAATCCCTGTGGTCTTCCCAAACTCTCTTTAATATGTTTCCATGCGACAAGAATCTCTGACATAGACATGCTTGTAGCCTTGACATCAGTGGGAGCCGTGCGGGGTTCTGTGTGAAGACAAATGGGATCATAAATCTTCAGTGTTGCAAGTTCTGTTGCACAAAGCACTGCAACAGAACCTGTCAGGTGCTAACTTCCTTCTACCTTACTTTTGAAATGAAGTGCTCTGGTAGCAAAGACAAGCAAAGCAAGATAAAAAGACAACATTTCTGGATTTCTCTACTTGGATCAAAGGACATCCATACTTTATCAATGACATGGGCAAATCTATTCAGACAAACAGTGAAGATCTTTATTCTTAGATGGGCTGGGACATTTTTGGGGATTTAAATTGTCTGTTGCTACTGTCCTTCTAGCATAATAACAAAGACCGCTCAATCTTTTTATAGTGATGAAAAGAATGCCTAAGTCAATCTTTTGTGCATTTAAAAATTGATAAATTTATCTATTTATACTTTGGCAGGTTGTTTTACCTTTCTGTACTCCCCAGGCCCCTCATCTATAATATCAGATAATAAGTGTATTTTCTGCAGATTTTTTAAAAAATAGTTTTATTGATGTATCATTCACACATCATACAATTCAAAGGTTTAATCTTACGAAGAAGAGTTGTGTAGTCATCACCACAATCAATTTCAGAACATGTTATTTTTTCTGTTCTCATTGTGGCTTCCCATTTCCCACCAACTTCCCATGACAAAGGCCCCTAGGAAATTATCGATCCAGTTACTCTCTCTATAGATTTACTTACCCTGAATTTCATATACAGAAAAACAAGCAAGAAATAAAGAAGCAAACAAGAAAGGGTCAAAGCAATATAACCCAATAGCAGTGACAAAATAAATCAGAGAAAAACATCAATTGAAAACCAGAATATTACAAAACCTGGAACAAGTTTAAAACAAGTCAAATGGGAGATCATATTTAAGGTGTGATATTTCAACCTAACTACATCTGCCATAATCCATATTGCATAGACTTTTCAGTTAGCTTTAGTGGAAAATGTTTAGCACTGTGTGTGGCACATAAATTCACCAAATGTCACTTATTTTAGTTATTTTTGCTTTATTTTTCTCCCCGAGGAAGGCATACATAAAATAGAGCTCACACTTTAATATACCTTTCTTTTGTTCCAAGTACCAAACTTCATTTCAATGATTATATAAGAAATATATTAGGAAACATGATATTTGAAAAGTACACTCTGACTTTTAAGATATGTACAGGTCGGAAGGGAAGTTCTTGAAGGTCTTGGTACTGCTGCTCAAAACGACTTTTCCAACTGTTTTTTCATTCAGTGACATTTCTTACTATTTTTTTAAAGATGTACACAATATTTGACTGGCATACATCAGGAGGTACAGTTTAATTTAGATTCCACTCCATAAGAGGAACAATATACTCCCAGCTCTAACATTGTTAACTCATAAATATGGGAGCACAAACACACAAAATGAAATGGCAGAATAAAACACACACACTAGTTCAAACACTTTTGTGCAGAATTAGGAAAAACACCAACAATGAACTATAAAGATGTAGAGGCTTTGCTAAAAAGTCTTTGCCACCAGTAAGAATTTCATTTAGCCTGTTGAAAATGCTACAGAATGATACTGTGATGACAGCACTCTCAGTCCAATTTGCCCTGTCCTCTTACTGGCTTGACTGTGATCGTTGGAGGCCTATAACTATTTTCTGAGATCATTCTTTTTCTAATGGAAAGTGGTCAGATGTCTGTCTGATAATTCTGCTTCATTATTAGAAAAATAGAAAAATATAGAATAACAGAAAGAATAATAGAAAAATGTCTGTCAGGTAAATATTCCTGCCACTAAAAAAGGCCACAAATATACATGATGTACATGCTTGCATTGTGCAGTGGTTTTCTTTGGGTGAAGTCTTTATCACAATCACATACTATTATATTGTGCTCATCCAAAGGACTTTAGCAAATTCACATTCATCTTGACACAGAAGTTGACACTACTTCTTGTCACGCTATAAATCATAATGTCCCATCCTGCCCCCATCTGACTATCTTTTATTACTTTGCTCAGTGACTTCTCTCATCTTCTGTCCCAGATCCTACTATGTGTATATTTATCGTATTTCAAAAGATACATATTGGGGAAAGTTTCTACTTCTGTTTCATTCTACAATCCTGCTTAGGGACTTTCAAAACCATTATTTCTCCATTGTTCTTTAGTGAGAGTCAAGAATTTTATAAACAATAGGAGATGCGGAGATTCTTCGTCCTGTACAACCTGACATCAAGGAGTTAGGATATGATTTCAAAGTAAGCCACACTTTGGATATCATTTTCTATTCAGCAGCAGTTTTGCTTATCTCTAAAATGAATGCATCACAGAGATTTGTGTGCCAAAGACCTTCTTTCAGCTTTCATATTACTGAAGCAATTACATCTTTGTCAAAGAAGATTGCAGGGGGATAAATAATTTCTCAAGCACAAAATATGCAGTTGGGTGGCAGCCTTTATATCTTTATCTCTGGAGACAAGAATCAGTTTTTTCTATCAGTTTTACTGGCACAACACAAGTTTAAGCACTTCTCAAATAGAAATAAGAAAGTTATAAAAGAAGGTAACCCAAAAAGTTCTGAGCCCTACTGCCCTCAAACATCTTCTAACTTCTGTCCAAATGTTCCAAGGATTTCTCATCAGGGTCAGGCGCAAGCTGGCATTTCAGAGTGGCTTGCTTAGGGGTTGCAGATGATGGGTACATCTAGTTGACATGGTTGACAGATCAGCAGGAGATCAGTTTGTCTTTTTAGCTGCCGTGGTGCTTTCAACATTCTTCCCAATCATCGATCATCACAATTTCACAATTCGCATGCATCTTTGTTTCTAAGTCTCCCCTACTCAATGCCTAACTATCACATGCAAATGATGCAATGGAGAATAGCAGAGCTTGGGTGAGGCACACCTTAGTCCTCAAAGTAATTTCTTTTCTCTTTAATACTTTAAAAAGGTTTTGTGCCACAGCTTACACAATACAGCTTTTTATCTGGTGACCACTGCTTTCATGATCCAAGCAAGATTGATTTTCAAAGATCTCATCCTTGAAAACCTTAACCTTGTCTCTATTTATCATGGCATTACCTATCGGTCCATTTGTGAGGATGTTGGTCTCACTCACAATTTCATATTGAGTCATAATCCATTCTGAAGGTTACCAGTCTTCCTCAGCAAGTGCTTCAATTCCATGTCACTTTCAGCAGGCAAGGTTGTGCCATCTACATATCACCGGTTGCTAATAAAGCCTTCCTCTAATACTGATGCCTCATTCTTCTTCATATAATCCAGTTTCTCTGATGATTTGCTCAGCAGCCAGAATGAACACGTAAACTGCGAGGTTTACTTGTTGTAACCTTCTCACACATCTTTCCTGATTTTAAACCATGCAACAATCCCTTGTTCTGGTCACAAAACTGTCTCCTAATCCATGTACAAGTTCCAAATGAGCACAATTGCTGTTTTTCTCAAAGTTATCCACAATTTAGTATGCTTCACATGATCAAATGCTTTGACAAAGTTATTAAAACTCAAATACCAAATTTTTAGATGATAAGATGTACTTTTTTCCTCCCAAAGTGGGGGAAAAACAAGGGTGCATCTCCTGATCTGAAGGTGTGGTACCCTAGAAAAATTGTTTAGGATCCCATGTGCCCTCTGACTGTCCGCTGCTGTTTGCATGCTGTGGATGCTGTGTGTTCGGGGTAAGTCCTGCCTCCTGGAGTCTCAATGTCAGTCAGGTGACATTATCAGCACAGCACACACCTCCCCTCATTTGTTAATGAAAGTGATGATGGTTCCTAACACCACTGTTGAGTTTACATTGTTAAATATTACTGTATTTTTGGTTTATTTTAATAAATATTTTAGTGTACGATACTGTTTAGTTCAGAATACTTTTTTCTTGTTTTCCTACTCTATAAACTGGGTGCATCTTATGGTCCTAAAATAAGATAAATATCAATGGTAGTTACATAATCTGGTGTAGATTTGAAACTCTTAAGAGTGAAGTGGTGGAATTTAGTCTCTTAGCTCACAGCTTGCTAACCTCATTTGGAAGCTCTATAGAGAAAAGTAGCTCACTGGAGGCCAGACACATACTCTCTGCTTTGTTCCCCTTCAAGATATGCCTGCTAACAAGTCATAAGGAATTATGTTGGTGAGGCAGAGCACTGAGGCTGGAGGAGCCCACGTGAAGACCCATGTCAGCACTGAGATGTTTCCACTGCCACTGGCTTGTGATCTTCCTGCATGCAGCATTGTTATATGTGTTGGGTGTGTCTGACAAGGAATTTGTAGACTGGTATCAGACATCTGGACTAATATCAGTATTCTGGACTTGATCTGGACTGGACTGGGATGTTTTCTTAATATAAAATTGCTCTTTTATATAAAGTTCTTTCTTCCTTTTTTTTAGCATCTACTAACCCTTGTAAATGTTAGCTTTTATTAATGCATTTTTGCAAATGTGCACTATGGTTGCTGTTTTTCTTAATTGGGCCATGACGATAAAAACCAATAAAAACTTTTCTATAAACAATTTGTTTAGCTCAGAAATCTCCAACTCCGATGATAGTTCGTGGTGTATACTAGGCTTTCAAAGTGACTATTTTGCATTGACAAAATATTGCATCATTTAAAATACAACCTAACACAACTTGGCACATATAGTTCTATGAGTAAGGGAGTAGGATTAGACAAAAGTGGAATTATTGTTGTTAGGGATCACTGAGTTTGCTGCAGCACAGAGCAACCCAGGGCACAACAGAACAAAACACCACACAGTCCTCCACCATCCTCTCACTCGTTCCCTCTCCCAATCCCATTGTTGCAGCCACTGTGTCAATCTATCATTTTAGGGCTGTCCTCCATCCTCCTTTTCACTTTCCCTCCACTTCATCAAGCATAATGTCCTCCTCCAGAGACTGGTTTCATCTCACAATATGTACAAAACACGTTAATCAATGTCTTGCCATACTTGCCTCTAAGGGACTATTTTCACCATACTTCTTCCAAGACAGTTTTGTTTGTCCTTTCTTATACACATGAGGGTCTAGGAATTTGTTTCCCCAGTCAACCCAGACTTACACAACATGTTTCTCTTTTTCTCTGCTTTGAGACAAGAAATGCTATCCCTGGTTCTATATACTCTTCAGAATCTGACCTGAATTTCTTGCCAGTTCCCTGTCAATGCACTACTGCAATCACTGTTGGATGATTGACTTTAAGTAAGATTTTTGCTAGTGTGCACTCTCATGACGCCATCCTATTGTTTGTGCACTATCAGTGATATCATTCTCTTAAGTGACCTTTACGGATCTCTTCCAGTCAGTTGGTCAAGCAGAAGTCTTTAATATTTCTTGGCATAAGTGAGTGAGTCTTCCAGTAATCCTTCAGCTTGTTGAAACATTTCAAGGGGGTATTTCTTCAACTCTTGGTGTTTTGGTTTTTGCTAAGGCTTTCAATGAGCTTTGAACTTCTTCAGGACCATTGGTTCTCGTTCATATGCTACCTCCTGAAATGGTGGAATGTTGTCATATTCATTTTGGTAAAGTGACTATTTATTCTTTCAGTCTTCTCTTGATTCTTCCTCCATTATTCAATACTTTGCCTACAGAATGTTTCAATATTGCAACTTGAGGCTTGAATTTTTTTTCTTGAGATTGCTAAGTCTCACATATGCTGAGCCATTCTTCATCTTTGCATCGAGGGAGTAAGTTAAACAAAAATGGGGAGCAATTTTTTATTTATTTTCCCTTTAGATATAAATAGAAGCAGGAACAGACTAGACCCCTAATGGCCTAAATTAGAAATGTCAGTATGTTGAGAGAGAGAGAGAGAAAGAAAGAAAGAAAAGATCACCAAAGACAGTTTGTTCATGTTCTACTGAATATCTTCATGTGGGTCAAAAAATTTATCCTCAGGCAAAGATAACTTAATAGATGAAATAATTCCTGGCATGTGTTAGTACTAGCTATTCTGTCTTGGCATCCCATTGTAATGGTCCAATGGAAGTTCATGACTAAAGCAATTTTAAAAAATTATTTAAATCAAGGGTCACAAAGAAATGGGTCATGTATACTTTTCAGTCATGCTTTGTTGTCCTAAATGTCGTGTTAAAACAATTTAGGCCAACATTTTAATTCTAATATGTCACAAAAATATAGAAATTTTTGGCTTTTTATAAAAATACCAAACTGGAATTCTTGGCTGTAAATTGGCAGATAATAAATAGCAGGTGGTCCTATAAGTCAGAGAATGTACTTTCATTTTGCCACAGTCCCTGCTACTACCTACTTGCTGGGATTAATTCACTTATTGATACTTCTTCTGGGAGTCCCATAAGCTTTTGACTTATGGAATTGTGTTTTAACTGTATGCCCTATTTGTGCTATGTATAAAAGTTGATTTATTCCAATTCTATCTTTGGGTTCCAGCAGAGTCCCTGTTAGATTTCAGTTCTCAATGACTCTTCCCTCTTCTGTCTTTAAGTTGATACAAAAGAGGCAACTGGCTGAAGCTCCCTTTGTTAGAGTCAGGTTTGAGGTGCAGT
Source organism: Nesogale talazaci (assembly GCA_004026705.1). Taxonomy (NCBI): domain Eukaryota; kingdom Metazoa; phylum Chordata; class Mammalia; order Afrosoricida; family Tenrecidae; genus Nesogale; species Nesogale talazaci. Next base: position 18,771 of record PVJH01017593.1, on the reverse strand, counting down.
AGATTATTACAGGGAACATTTAGTAGAGAACAACTAATCAGAAATTTCCATTCTATCATGATTGCAATTTTCACTAACTTTCTGAAGGTCCTCTGTGTGTGTGTGTGTGTGTGTATAACATTTTTCTGGCATTGTTATTTCTTTTGTCTTTCCATTTCTACTTAACTATTGTCAAGAATATAGATGTTGAGTTTTCCAACTAGCCTTTCACCATTTGCATCTTGCTAGATACCATCAAGGTTAACCCCTGTACAGGCTTACTCTTTACCACTATTATTGCTATTTCATGAGTTTAAAAAATATTACGAATTATGGCTGCACTGCTTCCAAAAGATTCTTTCATAATCAGGCATCTCTATTATTTTCCTGATTCACAAGATGTTTCTTGCCACTCTCAGTTGCCTATTACACCTAAGCAATTTGATGAAAGCAAAGGGACTTATTTTTGAGATTGTACAGATAAGGGCTTAATAGACTTAATGACTTAAAAGGATCTCTCTTTTTTCTTTTAACTTATCATGATATTAATTAGACCATGGATAATGTCTTAACTCCAAATGAAGTGGACAGACTGATTGATGGATTTCAGCTTGTGTTAGATTAAAGATTTTGGATAACATTGCCAAGTTCATGAATTTAGATGATACATTTGTATTAAGTGACCTAGCAGCTGGTGCTCTCCAAACAATATTGGGGTATGTGCTTATAATATTGATTATACATCTGATTTCCCAGGAGCGGTGGGAAATAGCATTAATCAAAGTAGAGTTTAATAAACTCCTTGGGAGAAGGGTTATGGTTTCATTATTTAAAAATTCAGCAAAGACAGCTGTAGTTGACTTTTACAGGCACTAATCCAAATGGATCATCTGGCAAAGACAGGAAATTATTCCTTGTATTTTATAACTAATATGCCAATTTATTAATCTTCAAGTCCACATAAATCCCACTAAGCTCAACTTCAATGAAGAACTGATCTGGAGAATAACACCTCGTGAATGTTGTATTTTAATTTGAATTGTCTTGCTTCCATTTGCAAAGGGATAATTGCATATCACTTTCTGAAAATGAGGCAAGGTTTTGTTTATTAAAATAAAATCAGCACACTTTTTAACACCAAAAGCAAAACTTAAAACTATTACAATCAGAAAGTTTGATGAAAGTGAAGGGAAAGTGAAAGTTGAAGGGCATGGCAAGTAAAGCATTTAACCTATAATTGACCTACATTTAATTTTCCTTTTAGTTTTTCCTTTTTGGGGGCATTTAGATACTCAAATTCTTTCCCTTTACAAAGGTATAGTAACAAAAAATGGGTAAAAAAATGACATATAAGATCGACTATTAGGTAATTATCAAAGTATGTGAAAGTTTATTTGAATTTTTATCATAAAAAACACTGTTCATTCTGACATAGTCTAATATCACTTATATTGGGCTTTCTTGTTCTTTGACAATATTAGAATTGTTCCCAAGCTGATAGTATGGTACAAGATTATACCATAATTAGAAGGTCTGCAAGTAAATCAGGGTTCAAATGTTTGCAAATTACTCCAAGTTCTTGCTTGGAGTAAAGGGTATAGATATTTAATTCATGTGCAGGAAACACGAATATCCTGGAAGGCAAATCACTCTCCTTCCAGGTTTATGCTTGGAATTGCCAAAGTAGTTTACAGCTATTTCTGCTGTGCACACATTTGCTCAAAAATGTTAGCTGAACTACTTGGGGCCCTTCATAGGAAGAACAGCAGGACAGCAGTCCAGCTAAGAGTGGTGAAAGTCTAAATCATGTGATTTAATTGCAAGATCAAGTATAAAACAGTGAATTATTTAATGTCTCTCCTAGCTATAGCCTTTGTAACTCCTGCCAAAGGACTTGGTGGATTCATGCAGGTTGGGTATATTTCTGCTTTTTCTGACCTGATGGGTCTGTTTAAAAAAGTTGTGGAAGATAATTATATGGTTATGTATTCAGCTATGAGTGATTTTTTAAAAGATTAATTGTGATTATAAAAATGTATGACTCTGAATTTGAGACTGGTCAATGTTGCCTTCTTATTGGGTATAAAGTGAACCATCTCAACAATATAGTATTTCACTATATATAATATAATATAATATAATATATTATATTTATTTATATAATATAATATAATAATATTATATTTAACAATATAATATTTCACTACCACCAAGAAAGAAGAGGCAAGATTGCAGTGTGTTTTGGGGTTCCAAGATCTTGGTATATGAAACCTCCTAGACACTGACAGAAGCTGTGACACCAGAGAAGCAACCAGGGACGGGTGGCAGCAGAACCAAGAGCAAGAGAATGAAGCAGAGGAGTAGGTTTCCAAGCCCATGGTGCAATTAGAGCTGAGGGCCTTATTTGTGGAATGCCTCCAGCTACTTAATGGTGAGAGCTAGCTTTTCTGAGTCCGTGAGCTACAGAGGATAACCTTTGAGCTGAGCCTTGTAGAAGAATAGTGTGCCCTTTGACATCACTAAAAGGCCACAGTAACATTTTCTGCAGCAGGACAGTGGTCAAAGAGCTGAGTGGTTTTGGGATAACATATGACTCACAAAATAATGATATTTTGAGCTTTTCTCATCTGAAAGTGTGATGTTAACTTCCCTAATAAACTCCATCAGTATGGGTTTTGTATCTATAGAATTTTCAATCTTTACAATGGATCATTAAGACCAACAGAAAATTAGAGTGCTATGGGAACCATGGTAAGTAGTAGAGTTGATAGAGAAGGTTGCAGGAGTTGAGACAAATCTGACCTCTGTCTCATAGGAATCGACCTTGTGCTGACGTTGAGCTTATGAAATCACAAACTCAGATTTCCAACACCCATGCTCTTCCAACACCAAGCATCAATACATACAATGAGTAATTTAGGATGCATTCAAAGTTCTTATAAAATAAATATCAAGGCATTTTCTTCAGGAGGAAGCAAAGGGGGAGATTCCTGGGGACTACTAATAAACTTTTATGGGAACATGTTCTGGATGTGACTGTCTATCATAGATGTCCCATTGGAATGTAGGTAGAGAACTCATACTGCAGGCTGATCTCAGAAGAGGAATTCTGTGACTGCATTTCAGATGTCCTTCTTGGTGTGGTGTCCATTGTGGGAATGGGGTCTCTCTTAAATGGTGTCCTGGTCATATTCCTAGTGTTCTGCCATACCACAGGAAGAATGCTGCCATCAACACGAATGAAGATCATTCTCTTTTCTCTTGTACTTTCATTTAGCTTAGAATATGGAGGACTTTTAAAATGAGAGGTAGATAGTTTAAGGGAAAAACTCAGAAACCAAATTTTTCTAATGGAGAAATACAACCTCATATAAGGTAATCTGTGAATTTATTTGAACATCCACCAAGGAAAAGGAAAGAAATCTATGCTGGTGTGAGTACAATTTTTTAAGTCTACTACCAACTTTGACTCTTTAAAAATGACTCAATTTTTGAAATTGCTACTCCTTTCCATGAAAGGGAATTCACTAAGAGCATAAAAGAGAAGTTGATCTATTATTACTCACTATTCTAGAATACTTGTTCAAAAATACATTTCAGCACGTAGAATAATTCCAGGGTCTCAGTAGTGAAGTGCTCAAATGTTAACTGAAAGGCTGGCAGTTGAATACCACAGGAGAGAGACATGGCAATGTGCTCATGAAAAGTTTAAAGCCTAGAAAATCCCTTGGATCAGTTCTCCTCTGATACGTTGGGTTGCTGAGTCTGAAAGCATCTTGATGGCACCTCAACACCATGGTAGAATGAATACATAGGACTTCATTTTAGACACGCAGGAGCATCAAATATCTTGCTTTTAGATCTGCATTTCTCCAGTGGTGGAAAACAAGGCTGAACAAGAAACAAATTATCTAGACTAAGAACCCAACTCCTGCTACCTTGAGGGAAATATTCTGCTTTTTGCTTGTGCTGCTTTTCTTGTTTGACACAATTTAGCAGTTCTGGAGCTTTTGTCAGACTCACCCAGAAAGTCCCAGATTAGTAAACTTTTGCCTGGTCTCTGTAATATTTAAGTCTACTAAAATAAATGAAGGATTGCAATCAGATATGCAATCACAACAAACTGTATCTTTGAAAGAGAATATGCATATTTCCGATCTAACTTGAAAGATAAATCTCCAAAGGCAAGCTGTTTCAAGTTGAAGGAAGCACAGTGTAAGAAGGCACGATGGCTGCTATAAATTAATTTGAAAGCAAGGGGTAACAAGAAATCCCAAAGCTGGATTTCTAAAAGGCAGTGTTGGTGTGACCCTACAAAGTTGCTCACAAGCTTCTACAGTTCATCTTATATGACCTTTGGGGTGGTGTACTTGAAAATGAGTTTGAAGCAATTTTAATGTAGCGAAAACAGGCACTTCCTGAATAAAACATGTACTTTAAACTTTTAACGCAATAAATAATACAAAATAGTATTATATACCATCCAAGTAAGGCAGTGCAATCATACATCACTCAATATCCACAACTTGTTCTTTCAAATAGGATGTTATATGATTTGGGGGCTGTGCAAACATGCCTAAAGGATGAGCAAGTACAATCACTAATTTTATACCTCTGTGTTATTCCACCCATTTTGTTTCATTTCCAAATTGATGCTTCTCCTTAGTCTCTTGATGTTGTTATCATTCGAACTGGTTTGGCTGTGTTTGGGAAGGAGCCATGATGGACTCAACAGTATTATTTTTGAAATAAAATTAAACAGAGACAATAGTATAACACTCAAAAGATACATGATTTATAAGAGATTCGATGCTGCGGGTTACCAGGGGAAGCCTGGAACCGAAAACTGTTGCATTCTCTATGTCCTGTTATGCTTGATACGTTCCATTATCCAACTATGATTTCTGAACTTTATTATGGGGCTACAGACAGATGAAATTGGTCATTGCCCAAATGAATAGTATGTGGCCCACAACTGGCAAGCATTTTCTTCTTTGGAGTCATACAATCTTGGACTCAGAAAGATATGCTATATTATTTATGACTGTGCATTTTAGTATGCTACTTAACCTCTCTGAGTTTCTGTTTCCTTAAGAGTAGAATGAGGTATGAGATTCCTATTTGAGCTTTGATTATAAGAATTAAATGTAATACTATAAGTAACATGGCTTATTGGCTACTTGAAAGCATCTCTGAAACTTGAGAGGCTACACTCATGGTATTTAACTGCAATACTTATGGTTCCTGTTCACTCACTGTTTTTCACATTGCCGCACTTCTTTTTGTAGAATGAATGCTATAAGAATGTACAAAAGATTTATGTTGAAAAACTGCACTTTACTCGAATGAAATAGTAGGGTTTTGTTTTGTTATGGGTTTTTTTTCAATATCCAAATGACCTGGCTTCTTTTTCCCCATGAATCAGTTCACAGTAGCAAAGAGATTAATAAATATATTAAGCTCATCAATTCATGTATATAGGCAGTCAGAAAGTGCCTGGTTTAGTTTAAATAACAATACTTATCAGAAGATAAAACTAGTGCTAACTTGGTGACTTTCTTAATCACGTCAAATTGGGGAAAATTTATGTTGCTTGCAGGGGCTACGGAATTTATGTTGCTTGCAGGGGCTACGGAAATTTTGAATACTACTATTTTGAATAGGAAAAATAATCGTTGAAAAAAATAACTTTAAAGGAGTGGTTCTGTCACAGTTCTTCTCACTTGGGAAATGGGACTTTTGTATCAGAACTTAGAAGAGTCTAGTGTTTTGATACAGGAAGCTGGGTTTGTATCCCTTCAATGACTGCAATAACTATCCCTGCTGATTTGGCGTGGTAAGCATTGAACTTCTAGTTGCAGGATGGGGCCACCAGCTTCTCTACTGGAGAATGATAAAGCATTCTGCCTCCATATAGTCTAGCAATTAGCAGCCCAACTCTTAACCCACTATGTCATTGAAGATATAGGTGCTATGTGGTTAAGAAGTCAGGTGGTTATGAGAAAGTATTGTATCTAGGGTCTAAAAAGCTTGTCTTAAAACAAGTAGCTAACTAAGGGAGGAGTCAGTTAAGCCCACATGAACTTAACCTGTGAGACCCAAAGATCTCAACGAATTAAACCCAATACAGGGAAAAGGAAGAGTATTAGAGCTTAAAATCTGAGCACCCCGATTAAAGAAGGCAACGGATGACAATGAAAGCCCCAAGTCCATGCTGTGGTTTTCAGCTATCTTGATGTCATGACCTCTTTGTACAATTCCTCATGGAGTGGTGATCCCCCCAACCATAAAATTATTTTCATTGCTACTTTAATACTGTCATTTTGTGACTGTTATAAATTGGATGACCACTGTGATAGGGTCATTCGACCCCCCAAAGGGGTTGAGGCTCACAGCTTAAGAACCACTGACTGTATAAAATTCCCTCTGACCACTGACCAGGAATGTAATAGTCTTGCTACCAGATAGAATGCACTGGAAGATGGATTAATGCAGATACAGTTAGGCTAAAATTGAACACTTCTCTTTTGACTCATTTACAATTCATTCTAGGTTTTATTGTTTCTGTTTTCTTTTGAATTGTGGTTTTTCTCTTTTATTTTTTTATTGTTTTTAGGCCTTTTAACAAGGATTTTCTTTATATGAAATCCAGGATGGGTCAATCTAGAAAGCCAGTAGGTGGAAGAGCATAGTTTATTAAGTTTATGGCAGGGGAATTAGGCGGAAATGGAGAACTAATAATAATGAATACAAGAATGAAAAAAATGTTCTAAAATTTATTATGGTAATGATTGCACATCTCTTTTTATTATGTTTGAGTCTCGAATTGTCTGATCTGTGAATTATATGTCGACAAAACTGCTCAAATAAATAGAAAAATATGAATAGTCTTGGGAGCCTTCTGACTCAGAGTTGCTCTTCATGATAGGTCTGGAAAGAATTGGGGTCAACTGGATAGCAGTGGGTTTATTGACTACATTCAACAGTGAATTACAGGCTTAAAACTTATCAATCTGGTGCTGATGGGTGCTGTGAAGCCAATTTCTACCCATATGGATACTGTGGGGAAGAGCAGAGGGGCCCTATCATTTTGAAGACTATATCTTTACAGGAGGAAAATATCACATCATTCTCCTGCAGAGAAGTTGGTGGGTGGCTGAACATTTAACCCAGAGTGGCAACTTGAGTTCCTTACTGCTCTGACACACACACACACACACACACACACACACACACCTATTAAATGCTGCCTACCTAATCATTTTAGGTTGAGAATGAAATGAGTTAAGGTTTTTAAAGGTAGAATTCTATAGAAAAATCAGAAATTTAATGGTTAGACTGAACTGGGTTTGATTTTTAACTATAAGCTATATCATTTGAGCTATATCCATAAACTTTTTGATTTTTAACTATAAGCTATATTCATAAATTTTCTGAGTCTCAATCTCTCCCTCTGCACATTACCATAAAAATGCCTAATGACAACATTTAAGGAGGATTTAATGATATGTTTGATAAGCTTTCAAAAGGAAACCCTGTCTGATCCTTTTTAGTAACATTTCAATGCTTTGTGCATGGGGTAAAAAAATAATATTGGTTGATCCCGTCATTATAGTTTTTAAGTTCATTTCACATCGTATTTGAATGTATTGGGTTAAAATATAAATTTACCTAAATTTCAAATCAAAGAGTATTAGAAAAATGCCTGCCCAGAGAATAGAATACACTGTATGCATTACTAGTATTGCTATTATCATGGAAAGATGCCAATTCCAGGTGGTTAGGGAATGGAGAACATAAATCAACATATATCAATGTTTTGCTTCTTTTCAATAAGAACTAACTGACAAAAAGCTTGAAAAGCATATTCCAATTAAAGTAGTAAATTGTATGATCTCTTTGGGCTTATCTTGGTTTCTCAATTTATGTACAATGATCTGTCAACATTCATATAACACATGAAATATTAAAACATTGAATAAATATAAGAGGGATATAAAACCGACCTCCTTCAGCTGAACAGATGAGCACGATTTGACTAAAAGGACCATCCCCTTTGTTGTTATACACGCCAACCTTCACTTCAAAGGGAGTAAGGGGAGGGACACTTTCATCTCGATAAATGAATTTTGAAGCTTCTGAAGATGTCACCATTTTTTCCTTCCAGCCACGTGTCCCATTGGGTCTGAAAGCCACAATATAGCCAAAGCCTTCCCCATTCTGAAACTCCTCAGATACGGGCTGAAGAAGAAAAGCAATTAATTATCAACACAATGGCATTCAGAGGAAAACAAAACAGAACAAAAATAACTTCAAATTCTTAAACTTTTTTTTCTTATGAAAACCAGAGAACATATCGGTAATATTTTGGAAACCAGCAAGCAACTCATGTTGGCAGTCTTTGGGAGCCTAAAAGCTATGAAAGCGAAAGATGAAATATTAAATAAGATCCGTTGGCATTTAAGAGGGTTATCAAGAGTTTTGAAACTCTTGAAGTGAAACCAATTTGCTCCAATTAGTCATGTATATGAAATGAAGGTCCTGGGATTCCACACTAGACTCTCTCAGAGTGAGCAAGCTGTCATATGGTCTGGTGGTGGAGAAAATTCAGGCCCGTGGGAACACTCTGACAAGCCCTTTGCACAGAAAATATGACATAATAATATGAGACCATTGCTCCTTATTGCTTACCTTAGAATATTTTGAATAGAGGTTTGTGCTTTCCTAACATAAGGAAAAAAAATTGGCTGTGGTGTTTATTCTAGAAACCTTTTGCCCCGTATATTTTGTATGTTTAAAACCCAGCAACAAACCAGGGGGGGTTGACATGAAAATGGCTAAGTCTGAGATTGAAAATGACTAGAAAAATAGCAAAAGCATCACTGACCGTAAATATGTGAATCAAGAACTGAGGGCACCTCCGAAAGCAGAAATCAAGTATATATCCCAGGAAGAAGCGACTGTGATTGACTAGAGTTAGTCAGGAATTAACAAAGATAAGTGCCTGCCTAGCATAGTTCTTAACTTCTAATAATAAATACTTGTGAAATATATGAGATTATTTTTTTGATTTTTAATTTGAGGAAGAAGTGTGCACTGTGTAGAGGAAGGTAGACAAAGATCATTATATCAGCGCTGACATAAGCAAAACAAAATTAAAGAAAGGCACCCCCCCTCCCAAACTCAAACGTATTGCCATTGTGTCAATTCTGACGCATAGTGATCCCATAGGGTAGAACAGAAATGCTCTCTGGCATTTGTGAGTTTGTAAACCTTTCTTGAGTGGACAACCTCATATTTTCTCCCCCATTGTGGCTGCTGGGCTTGAACTACTGACCTTGAGTTTAGAACATAAACCACTATACCATCAGGACTCCTTATCGAAGTTTATAGAGAAGAACAATTGTATTTGATAAGAGCTGAGCTCAGGGAAGGTCACGTATTATTGCTAAGTTAATATTTTTACAGATATAAAATATAACAATAAAACTAAGACATGAAGTTTCACTGAAGAAGAAGGGAGGTGGCAGAAGAACCAGGGAGGGGATGTGATTACTGAAGTTTTCTTACTGGGAAACGCCCTCCTCCCCCCACCCCCCTAAATATTTGATCACTTTGCTTAGAGATGGTCAGGGATTTTTTTTTTCAGTTTTATCAAAGCTCTTTTTATTTCTGTGAGCGATATTAGAACAGCACAGCCCTTAACGACACAGATCAGTTGCTAATCGGTTGATTCTTGTGGAGCCCATATGTGTCAGAGGAACACTCTGGTCTGCATTTTGTTATTTGGGAGAGCACAATCTCCAAGTGTCTCTTTGGAGGTGTTTCAGGGTGGACTGGGACATTTTGGGTCAACCTTTCAGTTAACAGCCAGAGTGTTAAGCACATACACCACCCAGGGAGTCCCATCAGCTACACCTGTGTTATAGCTGACAGTTCTGTTATTTAAAACACAGAAGGCCTCTTTATGATACATGTATGTATCCCTCATACTCCTCTTCCATGGTCTTTTCCTTTTGCAGAAAACATGTTGGAGACCCAATGGTGATGTATTTCAGCGTTTACAACTTTTGGATGCAAAGTCTCAGTTCTATGGCTTATTAGGCCAGGCACTTAAACCATCCTGAGTTCTGTCATTTGTAAAATGAGTCATATTTTCTTTGTGATAGTCCAGGACTTTACCTGCCATGTAAAAACCAAACCTATTGCTGTGGGCTCTATCTGATTCCCAGTGAGCCTACATGTTACCAAGAAGAACTTCTCTATAGGGGTTTTCCTGGTGTCATCTTTATGGAAGCAGATGGGTGAATCAACTTTCTAACCTTTAGGTGAGTAGTTCGGGGTCAATAAGTGGAGGCCTACTCATCATGACCCTCTAGGACAGGAAAACCTGCCTACACGAGAGAAAGCCTCTTCTTGCTCCAATAGAGGAGCTGATGGCTTTGAACTGCTATCCTTGTGGTTCACAGTCCAATATACAACCATCTTGCTACCAGCACTCCTCGCCAGGTTAAGCAAACTGTCTGAGCTACCAGGGTCCTCTCCCTTTCAGCCACCGCTGAATTCTTAGTCAAGAAATAAGTCAAGAATGGTACTTAATCATGAAATATTTAAATTGCAAATTAAGATAAACAAACACATAAGGTAATCTGTGAGAGGACATATTGTAATTATTGAAAGTGAATTCTGAGGTAGTCTCTATAATCAGACAGCAAATGTTATTAAAATAAATGTCTATGGAGACCACTATGGAAATGAAGAAGGCTGATTTGATAATACTCATCTGAGTGCAGCATGTGCAGAGTGTTTCATAACCTCATTGAAACAGAAAGTGTCTGGCCACTCTGTAGCAGATACAGAGCGTACAAGTGCAGCTTTATGCTCTAAGAGTTCAACAATTTTTGATATTCAAGTAAAGGTTTTCTTACCTCCCAGGCAATGACCAACTCGTGCCTTCTTCCACTTCTTCCACTTACATTGGTGGGTGCTGTCTTTGGAACTGGGGATAGAAATCAGTCAAGAATAAGGCGGGTAAACCCACATGCTATTTGATTGCCCATACAATAAGAACATATCATGATCCTGCTCAGTTTGGGTAAAGCCAAATCAAAAGTTCATTTGAAATTGGAGTGATTGCTTTAACTGTTAAAACGAATAGATCTATTGTTTTAAGAGATACGTTGTTCTCTATGTGTGCCATTTTGATACATATTTTATTTTGTGACAAGATGAGTAATGCTGTAAATGCTCTACGGTAGCAATTTCTATGTTATAATAAATGCTGTACTAATGGAAAGTTAATACTGTTCAGTTAAAATTTTTCCTCCCAACTGCTTCATAAGGATTTGAGCATTTTCTGGATCTCAGGTTTGTGGGACCCCAGGCAAGTACAGAGGTTGATACTAACATTTCTGTTACACCAAAAGTTGCGGAGAGCTCCAGTTTAAAGAAACCTTCCCAGTAATTCCATGGAGTGAGAGCCACTTACAGGAATAACACCTCACCCCCAAAGTGTCAAAAATGGATCTCTCTACAGACTTCAAAAAATATACACACCCGGTGACATTTTTTTGAAATGAATAATTATTAAAAGAATACATGTGTCAAAGGAGTGAATTTCCCCTTCATTGCATCCAAGCACAAAATCTGCAGTTGAAAGGGAGCATTTTCCAATGAAGAACTGTTAGATGATGACAACTATTAAGAGAGATCATTTTCCAGGCCATGAGCCTGCATTAGCAATTTTACACTTCAACACTGCTTTTAAACCCAAGCATAGAGTTTTAAACGATATTGATATACTCATAAACAACAAATTCACTCTGATGTATTACCTACTTGGATGAAAAGTTATTAATTACTGGTGGTTATTCACAGAGCGTTTCAGATACCTTAAAAACGAATGCAGCTTTAAGTATTATCGCAAAAGAGAGAGACAGAGAGAAAATTCTACTTGGGAAAGGAAAAAATCCACAATGTCTATTGCCCTTATTAAAATCTGAACAAGCCTCCCTGTCATAAAATTGATTCAGCTTCACCAGAGTCCAACTGCCAGTGTCCTCGGTCACTTCCCATGTGGATATGAGTTCTTTCCTCACTCAGGCATGTGAAGAAGAATTAACAGAGGGAGGGTGACTACCTATCTCCCAGTTACAATCATACTCATATGTTTGAGAATATTCATACATGAAATTTACTCCCATGGGCTTCTTGAAAATGACATGAATACTGATTACTCCTGTTCTACTTTGTAATAAGTCATCCAGAGTCAGAATCTTCTCTCTCTCTCTCCACACATGTACACACATATAAAGAATATATATACATAAAGAATATATATATATGTATATATATCCTCATTCAAAAAGCTACAGAATTTGTCTGTGGGAAAATTGTGGTCATTTACTGAGTTTTTTTAGTATTAGTTTTGTTTATTGCTACTTAAATTATGCCATCATGTGACTGACTGCGTGCTTTCTTAACATGCCTGCTTACCACTGCTACACAATCACCATTTGTTACTGGGTACCACTGAGTCAGTTCTGACTGAGAGTGACAAACCTTACCCACTCGGCATCAGCTTGACAATTGTTATGTCTGAGCCCATTGTAGCATTCACTGAACAGACCCTAGCTCCTTAAGCTCCTTCAATGAAACTGTACTTTATCCAACATAATGTCTTTTTCCAGACATAATGTCTTTCTCCTAATATTGTGTCCAAAGATCTGATACAAAGTCTCTGAATCCTCACTTCTAAGGAGCAATCTGGCTATATGTCTTCTAGAACTGATCCCTCTTCTGTCAACCTATAGTACATACAATATTCACCAGCATTGTAGTTCAAATGCATCAGTTCTTCTACAGCATTCTTCATTAATTTTACAGCATTTGCATGCATAAGAAGTGATTGTAAATACCATGGCTTAGAACAAGGGCACCTTAGCTATTTTTTTTGGTATTCAGGGATGTAGTTTTTGTTTTTACTTTTTTAATAATTTTATTGGGGGCTCTTACAGTTATTACAACATTCAGTACATCATTTGTATCAAGCACATGTGCACACATGTTGCCGCATACATTTCCAAACATTTTCCACTTGAGCCCTTGTTACAAGCTCCCCTTTAAAAAAAAAGCTCCTCTTCCCCCTCCCCCCTTTTTTTAATGAATCATTTTATAGGGGGCCCTTACAACTCCCATCACAATCCATACCAACATCAATTGTATGCAGGCCACATTTACACACCCATTGCCATCATCACTCTCAAAACATCCTTCCTCCCTCCAGACCCCCAGTATTAGCTCCCTATATTACCCTTCCTCCCCCTCTTCCCCTTGAACCCTTAGTAATTTACAAATTGGTATTTTTTACACTGTACACTGTACAATGTGTCCCAACACTTGCTTCCCTGTTGTCCAGGTCCCAGAGAGGAGGCTACGTGTAGATCCCTGAAGTTGGTTCTCCCTTTCTATTCCTCCATCCCTCCACCCCCCTGGTATTACCACTCCTATTACGAGTCTTGATGGATCATCTATCCTAAGTTTCCCATGTTTCCAACTTCACTGTAAATCTCCTGGTCTAGCTGGATTTATATGGTAGAATTGGGGTCATGATAGTGGGTGGGAGGCAGCATGGGTACTAGAGGAAGGTTGCATATTTCATTGCTTCTACTCTGTATCTTAACTAGCTCATCTCCTACTTGTAACCCCTCTGCAAGAGGATGTCACCTCACCTATTGATGGGCTTTGGGTCCCCTGTCTGTACTCCCCCTCATTAATAATAATATAATTTTAGCTCATTGATGCCTGACACCGTATTCCTTCACCACTTCATGATCACACAGGTTGGTGTGCTTGTTCTGTGTGGGTTTTATTGCTTCTGAGCTGAATGGCTGCTTATTTACTCAAGCCTTTAAGACCCCAGACACTATATCTTTTGGTAGCTGGGCACCATCAGCTTTCTTCACCACATTTGCTTATGCACACATTTGTCCTCCGTGATCATATCAGGAAAGTGAGCACACAATGTTATGTTTTTTAATTCTTAAAGCCTGATATCTAATCCCTTTGACACCTTGTGATTCCACAAGCTAGTGTGCTTCTTCCATGTGGGCTTTGTTGCTTTTGAGCTAGATGGCTGCTTGTTTACTTTCAAGCCTTTAAGACCCCAGACTCTCCATCTTTTGATAGCCGGGCACCATCAGCTGTCTTCACCATCTTTGCTTATGCACATATTTGTCTTCAGTGATCCTGTCGGGAAGGCGAGCATCTTGGAATGCTAATTTAATAGAATAAAGTGTTCTTGAACCAAGGAGGTACTTGAGTGGAGGTCCAATGCCCATCTGTTGTCCTACTACTAACCCAATAAGTATGTATATATATTTTGTTTTATTTTAATCATTTTATTGGAAACTCTTACAGATAACAGTACATAGTTGAATCACACTAAGCAGTACTATACAATTGCTTCCAAAATTACACCTTAGTTCTTGAAGAGATATTATTTCTCCTCGAGGTCAGTGCTGAAGATTTGCACAATGCAATGAATCATTTAGTTTCCTGACTGCTGCTTCCATAGTCATTGGCTTTGTATCTAAGTAAGTGAAATCCTTGACAACTTAAATCTATTGATAAATATATTGTCTATTGGTCTAGTTGTAAGAATATTGATTTTCTTTACACTGAGTTGTAATTCATAGCAAAGACTCTAGATTTTTATTTTTATTAGCATGGACGTCACGTCCTCCTCAACCAATATGAAGTTTTTCCATTTGCGTATAAAAGGTTATTAATGTCTTGTTCTGATATTGATGATACAATCTTCTTTATATAATCCAGTTTCTCATATTATTTGCTCATCATAAAAACTTTAAAATAAATATGGTGGAAAGATACAAATCATGGTAATACAAATCATGGTATAGATGAACATCAAATTACTTCTAAGTAGATGAAGATTAAAGATGCCCCAAATATCTAACTTTTCCAAGATGTTATTCCTCTCCATTTTCTCACTACTTAGCCTTTGAGTATATTCCCTATTGTCCCTGTGTTCTGTAATTTGCTGAAACTTCCCACAAATTCATGAAAGTTTATGGAAATGGGTGGTTCTCAATCCAACATCTGAACGTCAAGTGGAGGAGAGCAAAATGCAAAATGCAGAGCGAGAAGCTGAAACTATGCCAAAGTCAAAAAGCAGGCCTGGCTCTACCAATGCTCAATTAGGAAATAGCAGAAAGACTGAGATGGAGGTTTGTTTTTTATCATGTCTTAACCACTAGAGGGCAGTGATGCCCCCCTAAAAAAAGCCAATGTTTTTTATAAAAAAGAAATTAGGGTTAGAAACTCCAAATCCCAAACTCACTGCGAGAGAGTTGATTCCAACCAATAGTGACCTTATAGGAAAAAGTAGAAATATCTCTATAGGTTTTTGAGGCTGTAACACTTTATGGGATTAGAAACATTCATTGAAAACCACTGACGGTTTTGAACTACTAACCTTGTTAGCCTCCCAAGGAGTAACTGCTATGCCAACAGGGCTTCTTTTGGAGCTTGAAAGGCTATATTAATTGATTAAACCTCATATACTTTTCTTACATTGAAACCATGTATTAGGCCCTTGTTTTATCCATCTGACTATGTATAGTCTATGTCTTAGTCTATGTATAGATTTCATCTGAACAAAATGAGTTGTTTTGAAAATTCCATTATGTCCATTATTATCCATAGTTTGTTATGAACCACACAGTTGGATGTCTTTGCATCATCAATAAAACACAGGTAAATAACTTTATTGGTAGTCCCATGTGCACATCCTCCTTTGAATCCAGTGTGAATTTCTGGTAGTTCCCTACCGTACTGATGCAAGCAGTTTTAAATGACATTCAATAATATCTTACTTGCATGTGGTGCTAATGATATTATTTAATAACTAATGGTTTACCTTTCTAAGGCACAAATATGGATCTATCCTAGTAGGTTAGCCAGGTGTGCACCTTCCAAGCTTCTTGGCATAGATGAATGAGTACTTCCAGTGCTTCATCAGCTTGTTGCAACATTTCAATTGATACTACATTAATTCCTGAAGACTTAATGCACATGAATGCTTTGAGGGCAGCTTGGACTCCTTTTTTCAGTATCATTGTTTCTTGATCAACTGCTTCTGATTTGATTGAAAATTGAATGACTTCTTTTGGTGCACTGACTGTACTTTTAAATTCCTTACATTTTCTTTTGATGCTTTTTGAAGCTTCCAGTATTGTTCCCATTTTTTTATTATCATTAGGTGCTGTTGAGTTGTCTCCTACTCATAGTGACCCTTTGTCAAACAGAACCAAGACTGCCTGGCCTTGCACCATGCTTACAATTATTAGGCTTGAGCCCACCCTGGTAGATGCTTTGTCGCTACATCTTATCAAAGGTCTTTTTCTTTTTTCTCCTACTTTCCCAAGCATTATGACCTGTTCTAGCAATTGGTCTCTTCTAATAACACATTCAAAGTACACGAGACAGAGTCTCATTTGCTTGTTCCTAAGGACTTCTTATATTCCTTTCAATAGGGATCTGTTTGTTCTTTTAGCAGTCCACAAAGGTACTTTCAATATTTGTCACAGCAATCCATGTGCATTAATACTGCTATGGAAACTCCATGCATATGCAAAAAAAAACAACCCCAAAAACCAACAAAAAAACCCCTCAACACATTGCTTGCCCTGTGCTGTCCCCATGATTGGTTACAGATTCAACTACTGTGATCCACATTTGCTGATTATTTGGAATTAGATTCCTAGGTCTTTCTTCCAAGGTCATTTTACTTTTGAAGCTCTGGTGAAATCTAGTCATTAGGATAGCAATATGCAAACCTTCACTGACAGGTTTTAGCTGAGCTTGCGGTATCTATACACACACACACACACACAAAACCTACTGCCATAGAGTCAATACTGGCTGTGGTAGTTACATGATCACCTGTCACCTTGCAAATGGGCAGAGTCTAGTCTGTCAATCAGGCCATAGCCAGTGAGGCCTCCATGTGGGACTGGATTTCTCCTGAGGTTTCTGGAAGCTCCTGCATTCTTCCAGAGAGGTGGAAGACACTCTTTGCTTTGTCTTGCTGATAAGCCACATAGAGCTGCACCAATGCAGACAGAACCCTGGAACTGGAGGGGCCCCATGGAGACCTGCACCAGTGCTTAGGTGCTTCCACAACCGCTGGATCCACTAGGCTTTCCACTCACTGGCCTGTGATCTTCCTGCATTGGGAATCATTTGAGTTGAGACTGAAGAGGAATTGAAGTTTGGCATCGGACACACGGGCTAATATTGGACTCGTGACCTTGATCTGGACTGGACTGGGATGCTTTCTTTATGTACATAGCTTCATATGAAGCTTTTTGTTATACACCTATGAGTGTCTATGAATTTGTTTCTCTAGTCAACTTGGGCTAACACGCTGACACACAGCAACCCTATATGACAGAGGAGCACTGGCCCTTGTGAGTTTATGAGACTAAAAGTCCTGAGGGGAATGTAAAAGCCCAACTTTTCTCCTGCAGCTGTTTGTTTTCACTATTGACCTTGTGGCCAGCAGCCCCTTTCAAAACTAGTATGCTGCCAGGGGTCTCTGAGCTTGAGGTACATTGGCCAGAAATTGAACCTGGGCTTCCGGAACAGAATATGAAACTATGCCTCTGAAACAATAATGCCACACCCATAGCTTACCCCCACCCACTATCCTTGGCAAATAACATTTAAACAAGGTGAAAATCAATAGCCATCACAAGCAAATAGCGTGTCTATTACATTGCAATAGGTAAGTTTATAGCCTATATTTAGGTTTTAAATTCATTGTCTTTGAAGACGACAGCTATAAGATTATAGGTCTTTGGGAAAAATCAACATGTTAATGATCTTTTGCTATTTTAGCTAATTTTCAGACATCATCTAATAGAAGAATGCTCACTGTAGGGTAAGACTTTTATAGTAGATGGTAGGCCTACTGTATGGGAATTTTGTAACATAGGAAGAAAGAGTTATAAGAACTTATTTATAATTATGTGAAGTCAAACATTATTTCTGAAACCACAGCTGAAGCAGAGTGTTTGTTCCACAGGCTATTCATATTTTTACTTTTTAGAACATATCTTTAGATTTTTCACAAATTTTATTTTTTGATGAAAACAAAAAACTAGTAAAAATTTGGTGAAAATTATCACTTGGAAGAATAAGAAAATGAAGAAGGGATTTTTGTGATGTGATTCACTTTTATGAGAGCTAAAAACAATTTAAATAAACACAAAAAATCAAAAAAATAAACAGAAAACCAAACCCATTTTCATCATTAATTCTGACTCATGGCAACTCCAATGTTTAAACACAGTAAATTATCCATAAAATTCTGTAAAATTTATTTTGTTATTTGAAATCAAAATCAATGCACGTTGCTTTCTTACTGTTGCCAACTTCCTTGTAAAAGAAGAGAGTTCATAATGAACTTAATGGAAAGAAACAAGGTCATCTTTTCCTCACTCTACTTCCAATCTTAATGCAGTATAAATGACACAAAAAGGCATTATGGTCCATTGTGTTTTAATAGTATTTGTGTACAAGCACTAACAACTCTTAAACACAAACACATACTAGGTATAATGTAGCTACTGAAACAAAACCACTAAGCTTAATGGGAAATAGTAAGGGCTAAGGGAAAGTTTAAGCTCAAATAGCTGCAACTTGAGCACTATGTTTTATTGTCAGCATCACAATGTTTGAACTCAGTACTTTAATAATTATAATTCC
>PVJH01017592.1:0-47407 GCA_004026705.1 Nesogale talazaci | reverse complement strand
AGTGTAAGGGTGGAGTAGTTTTCATTGTGGAGACATCCAATGAGATCTGTGTGGGAGCATGACTTTCTCCTGAGAATTCTGGTTAATCTGGCAGTATTTCCCCCTTGGAGGTGAGAGATTTATGATTCAGTCTCTTAGGGACACTCTAGTGATGAGACACAAGGTTGACTCCCTGGAAGACATCTTGGAGGAGAAGTCACATGGGCTTACCCTGATGGAACTAGATCTCTGAAGGCAGAAAAGCTATGTAGAATCCTGAAAGTGCTGAGATGCTTGAGAAACCACAAACAGATGTTTCTACCACCTGTCAGTCCTGAGATGTTTCTACCTACACTTGATATACATGACTCTGCACCCAGTAGCCTGTGATTGTCCTGACGTCATTTCATGTACATCATGAGTTTGAAGAGAACTTATGGATTGGTATAGGATATATGGGCTAATACTGGACTTATGGACTTGACTGGACTGGGTTGATATGCTTACTTAATATTCCTTTCCTCTTGTATATAAACCTCTTCCTTATATAAATATGTGTGTTTATGAATTTGTTTTTCAAGTTTACTCGGAGTAACAAAAGAGGAGTCACAAATTGACAAGTGGGATATATAGAAGATAAATCACCTATATACATAGAAAGAGTTCATCAAGAGAGTAATAATAGAACCGCTGGACTGGGAAAACATCATTAGCAATGACACATCAGACAAAGGCTTTATTACTAACATCTACAATACTTTGTAAGATGTAAGCTAATTGCCTACTAAGGAGGTGTGCAAAGGACCTGAACAGAATATTCACAGGGGCAGAAGTACAAATAGCCAATGAACATATGAGAAAATGTTCTTGACCATTAGCCATAAGAGATTAAAATTAAAACAACTATGAGATACCACCAAACACTCTCAGAAATAGCCCAATTTAAAAAAAAAAAGGAAGTTACAAGTGCTGGAGAAACTGTGAGATAGGTACTCTCATTCACTGTTGGTGGACCTGTAGTTATATAAGGCCATTATGGAAATTAATTTGGTGATATCTAAATTAGATGAAGATGGAGCTACTATATGACTACTAATGCCCCTACTGGGTATATACCCAGAAGAGGCCACAAACAAACCATGGCTAGGCAGAATAGCTAACAATGAATGCGAGAAAGAAGAAAGTGTTCTTAAATTGATTGTGGCGATCATTGTACAACCTCTCTTAATGTATCTCAACTATTAATTGAATTGTACAATATATGAACTATATGCCAATAAAACTATTTTTAAAAATCCTGTCTGCTTTACTACTTCCAGTTTGGTGATAATCTCCAGCTGTCCCTCCATTGAAAAACCCATCTGAAGAACCCATCTGAGAATTAAAGACAAAACTACCGTCTTCTTTCCTTATTGACATGAGTACCAGGCTCAGTAATATCTGCTAAACATTTATAATAAGTAAACTTTGCTTCAGATCTCCCATTGGGTTAGTTGTGATTTTATTATGCTTGCATTGCACACGGGTGCTCCTTTTTCAATATATTCTTTTTTTCTTTTCAATAACTTTATTGGTGACTCTTACAGCTCTATAACATTCAATACATCATTTGTATCAAGCATATTTGTACACATGTTGTCAACTTCATTTTCAAATATTTTCTACTTGAGCCCTTGGTGTAAGTTCCTCTCTGCCCCTCCTTTTTTTAATAAATCATTTTATTGGGGCTTATACAACTCCCATCACAATCAATAGATACAGCAATTGTATGCAGACCATATTTGCACTCTTGTTGTCATCATCACTCTCTAAACATCCTCCTTCAACCCAGGCCCCCAGTACCAGCTCCCCATATTTCCCCTCCTTACCCACACCCCTCCCCCATGAATCCTTAATAATTTACAAATTATTATTACTTTTTCATATCATACACTGTCCAATGTGTACCTTCACTCACTTCCCTGTTGTCCATACCTCAAAGAGGAGGTTATATGGAGAGCCCTGAAATTGGTTCTCTCCACTATCCCCCCACCCTTCCAGTATCACCACTCCCATCACTGGTCCTGAAGGGATAATCTATCCTCCATGTTTCCGACTCCAGCAACACACTCCTTTATACCCACAAGTTAACTCTATAGAACTTTTGACCTCTTAACTCAATTTAAGAGTTTCCTGAGAGATCCCAAGGTCTCAAACACTAATCATGTTGATGTGGTCAAAAGACAGATACATGCATTGTTTTAGGTTTTATTTAAAACAACTTCAAATACCAGCCTAAGTGTCTTTTCTGGTCCAGTCCATTTGCCTTGGCAAACTTGTTAAAAAAATCTCAGAGATGTTTGCAACCAGAATGAAAGCTATGTCAAACTTAGTCCACCTAGTGTTGATTAGAAAATATGTGTAGAAGATTAATTGCAGTTTAATGGACCTTGAGTGTTGACAGCTAGAGAATTATTTGTAGCAACAAAAATAATTTTCAGTCAATAACAAAGAAAGTTGAAGCTTCCTAAGTGAAAGGCATATATCTTAAGATGCTACTGGGCAGGTTTATGTCTAAACACATTGACAAAAGTCCAAAATAATAACATGTGTTCATATTCCTGATGCTGAACCAACACATGAATATCAATTAATTGAGTACTCATTATGAAGACAAAAAGCACAAAGTATATTTTGGGAAAACTTTCTTTCCCCCTCTAAAATGATTTAAAATAACACAATAAAGGTGCTGATGAAAATTTCACTAATTGCTTATGTACTTAGACTACATTTATTTGTCTAGATGAAGAATACATAATAGGCAAGAAAGACATTATTGTACCCATGTCTTATTTTAAATCACATCTCAAAATATATAGCCTCTAGGTTATAGTGAGACCATTAGTTTGAAAACCTGACAAAAGTGTGAAGATTGGTGACAATATCTTCGTGTTCTACATGACGTAAAAATTGTGGTCAAAATTATGTTTGACACTTGTTTCCATGAATAGAAATTTTCTATTCTGAGATAAGTACAATAAAGTCCATAAAAATATCTAAGCATGCCTCTCAGACATTTGGACATATTTATTAGGGTAGAGATGAAAGCTGGGGTATTAGCATTTATTTATTATTATAACAACACTATTTACTTAGCCATTTGGTCTAATTGTAATATTCATCCCTATGGAAACTCAAAAATGAAGCCATTATGCTTTTTTTGGTAAACTTATGTGTACAGTTTTGTTAATACTCAGTAGTTAATTAAATTTTAGCATGATGTAAGAGTATTTTTAAATACTTTGGGGCAAATGGTATATATAAAATATCCTATTTCCTAAAAAAAACATTCTAACTTGCTCGTTTAAACATTCAGCTACCAAATGAAATGTCCATGACTTAAACCTAGCCGTGGTTCCATGGGAGAGAGCAAGAGCAGCAGCTAATCAAGGAATTTTGTCTTGGAAATTCTATGTCTTCTGAGATGATGTGGTGCTATAAGAACTTGGATAGGGTGAGAGTTAGTCAGTTGAGTTGGTGAGAAATAGAGAAAAGTGCTATTGAGAGGATTCAGTAGAAAAGGCTATCTTTTTTGTTTCTTTGTTTTGTTTTTTGGCAGGGGCATCACTGTCCTCTGGTGGTGGGACTAGGAGGCCCAGCCTTTGCTCCTGTGGAGCCGGTGCTGGAATTGAACTTCCATCCCAATGGGCCGCAGTCCAGCGCACAAGCACTATGCCACCAGGGCTCAGCCTGAAAAGGCTAACTTGGTGGCTCTTGTAACTCCTTCTGCCATGGGGTCTGTGTTAGTCCAGGTAAACTAGAGAAACAAATTTCACAGACATGCATATGGATATGAGGGTACGGTTTATAAACAAGAGGAATGGGACATTAGGAAAGCATCCTGACCCAGTTCAAAGTCATAAGCCCGATATTAGCCCATATGCCCCATATCAGTCTATAAAGTCTCCTTCCGACTCATGAAGTCACAGGCCAGTGGATACAGAATTCCAGTGTTAGTGGGGTTCTCCCCATGGCTCCTCACTTCCAGGGCTCAGGGTCCATTAAGAGCATCCAGTGTTGGTAGAAGCAACTCAGTGCTGGCAGGGCTCTCCATATGGCTTCACCAGCTTCAGAGGTCTGGTTCCATCAGGGTAAGGCCGTGTGGCTTCTCCTCTGGTTCCTTCAGCTCCTTGGATGCTGCCATCTTGTCTTGTCCGTAGTTCGTCACTGAGCTTAACTCCCAACAACTGGGTAGATGGCTTCTCATCTCTACGAGGGAAATATCGCGAGATTTCCCAGATATCTCAGGAGAAAGCCATGCCCACACAGAAGTCTCATTGGCTACTCAATGACTATCTCCAGACTAACAGGCTAGACTCCACCCCTACATCTCAATCATGAAGTTAACATAGGTACATGACCACCACAGGGTCAATACAGAGTTTCCTAGACTGTAACCATTTATGAGAGTCGAAAGACCAGTCAAGATGCTGCTACTGGTTTTGAACTGTTGAGCATGCGGATTGCAGCCTACATCACCTGCTGTTTGACTCTTAGAGAATGAATTTGGCAGGTGGATAAGCAGAAACACATTCTAAGCTTTAAAATACACATGTGAAGAAGGAAAACCAACATGACCCATATTATCACTGTGCTTGAATGGAAGTTGCAGTGGGAAAAGCTGTAGTAGTAAGCTGGGGTTTAAACATGGAAGAAATTGTATGGCCTATGAAGAAATGAAAATTAGGGATTGAGCTTATTAATACTGTAATTCTTATGATGCAGACAATTGTTCACTTTTTTCTTTTAGCAAGCATGACTGTTATTGTTGCTAATTTTTAATATTTGCTAATTTGATAAAACATATTTTAATTTATATTCTCCTGATTACTTATATTATTGAACTTCAAATAGTTTTTAAGATTATGAATTACACATATTTTCTCATTTTAGAACTATCTTCACATTGTTTGCTCATTTCTGCATGAAATTTTAGTGTTTCATGAAATTTTAGTGTTCTTATAATTTTGGAGGGTTCCTTTTATAATGTACTTTTCTAGTGTTTGGAAACATATTCCTTTTTTGTGGGCATCACTGCCCCATGGTGGGAGTAGGAGATCCAGCCTTGCTACTAGAGAGCTGCTGCTGTGTTTGAACCGCCAACTCTGTGGGCCACAATCCTGCACACAATCACTATGCCCCCGGGGCTCAGCCCCAGCATTGTTCTTTATTTCTTTCATTATTTTGAAAACCTTCCCTATCCCCTAATTTCATGTCATGTTAAATCTCTTCCTATACTAGTTGTGTGCTAATTACATAATTTGGTATCAATATGGGATGAAAGAGGATTAAGAGAAAGAGGTGGAGGCTACTATATCTATCAGGTCATAGACAATGAGACTTCTGTGTTGGCATGTACTTCCCCCAAGGATTATAGGAATTATGGTATTTCTTTCTTAGAGGCAGGAGACTCTCTCTCTCTCTCTCTCTCTCTCTTTCTCTGCTCATCCTTTGGAGACTCACTACTGACAAGGCTGATTTCCTAGGAGACATCCCTAAGGAGAAGTCACATGGAAGTAATCTGATGCAACCTTGAGTACTGAAGAAGCCACATGAAGACCTCTGCTAGCACTGAGATGCTTACAGTGTCACTGGATCCAAAAATTTTCTACCCACTGGTTTGTGATCTTCCTGCATTTGGTGTCCTTGCATGTGTTTGTGAGACTGAAGAGGGCTTTATCGATTGGTATCAGACAGAAGTGCTAATATCAGACTTACGGGTTTGGACTAGACTGGGTTGAGATGCTTTCTTAACGTAAAATTATCATTTATATAATTCTCTTTTATACACATATGCATACTTATGAATTTGTTTCTCTAGTCTACCCAGACTAATACAAGGTTTTAACCAATGAAGCAACATAATTAAATTTAGCTTTCAGAAGATAGCTGTGGCAGGGTTGTGAATGATGCATTTTTTATATATTCTTGCTCTCCTCCCCCCCCCAACTTTTCTTGGTAACTCATACACATTTCAGCTGACTAAATGACTAGATCACCAATTCAAACAATATCCAATACCCCCATCACCTTAACCCCTTGGCTTGATAGAGTTTGCAACTATCAGTTCTTTCTCCCTTGTGGAAAGTTTGTACTCATCTTCATGTAGTTCCCTAATGTTCAGAAATCAATATGACTTTTGTTTATTCTCTCCCAAACATGCTGACAAATGACTGAAGCATTTCTTGTTTGAATAGGTAATAAGTTGCAGGTGTCTTCTGGTGTCTTCTGGTATCAGTTATATATTAACAAGGACTCAGGGGGATGCCTATAGGATATCACAATCTGTTATTTCTTAGGCAGTTGGTTTATTGTCTGTATGACTGAAGACACATTCAGCCAGGCAGTTAGGAATCAAGTGTTTATTCAGTGCCTACAGGGTGCAATGTACTAGGTTATTTGTCTGTTGTCTTTTTTTCTGACAATAAAATTCCTGGAAAAGGAGAAACACTTCAGAAATGACAAGGATGGTGAATCACAACAAAAGGAAAAATATATATGCATCAGTGCTTTTGCAAAGTTTAAATTATTAAGTCTAAAATTTAAATGTATAGAGCAATAACTAAGATGATAAGACTTAATCTTTCTGACTTTGGGTACTTCATCAAGAAAGAACGATTATTAGAAAAAGAAACTATGTTTAGATAAATAGAAGGCCAGAGAAAATGAGGAAATAATAAATGTACTGACATAATAGTATCAACAGCGGATTCAAATGTATCAAAAATCATGAAATGATGTCAGATTGAGCAATGTTTTATTCTGTTAAACAGGAGCTTTCCATGAACTGAGGCTGCCTTAATGGCAACTATCCACAATATAACAGAAGTAATATGTGCTGAGACTTCAAGAAGCAGCAGCGTTGTCTTCTGAGAATTCCTTAGCCAGACGAGGACAATTGCAGAGGACTCAGGAAAAATAAAATTATTTGAACTTGGATCTCTTGAACCTAGCAACAATATCACTAGTTTGCTTGCTTTTTACATAGTTTCCCCCAAAAGGTGTATTTCTGTCAATAATGACCAAGTCTTCTATATTTCCTCCTATATCTAACATGGTCCCCACTAGATTCTTCCCTTGAATGACGTCTCAGAGACGTCCCCTTTTATCTCCTCCCTATTCTTTCTCTTTAGTAACCTAATCATCTTTTTTTGTGACTTGCAGCAATAGAAATTCTTTGCTTATAGTTGTGAATCTTTCTTAGTTTATATCATTCTTCTTTGTCTTTGTACAAAGTTTCCTTGATTTGTAAAACATATAGTTCTGTGGCTTAAGAATTTAAATTATTCTCCATAGTATTTCAAAGTACAAGTCAAAAACTCGAGAGATTGCACAGACACACACAGTCATATATATATATATATATATATATATATATATATATATATATATATATTAGATTCCAAGCATTATACTTGTTCCTCACATGGATACTACATTAGTGTAATACAAGTTTTGTATTTAGTGTTATTTTACACATGAATATAACAATAAAAATGCTACACTTTTTGAGTCCATGTTTGTAGCCACACCTTATATAGTAACTTGTGAAAATTGTTAAATATGAAGAGATTTTATATATAAGCATGCATATAGAAACCAAGCATGCATATAGAAACCAATTACTTATTACATATCCTTGAACCACCCAATGTTCTTCAACTGTACTAGTTGGGTAGACTACTATGCTAGTCTGGGTAGACTAGAGGAACAAATTTCATAGACACGCATATAGATACAAGGAAACGGCTTATACAGAAAAGAATGTGACACTAAGAGGCATCCCAATACGGTCCAGTACAAAGTCATAAGTCTGATATTAACCCATATGCCCGAAATCAGTCTACAAACTCTTCTTCCAACTCACAAAGTCACAGGTCAGTGGGTGTAGAATTCTGGCTCCTCGCTTCCAGGGTTCATCAACAGCACGCCACTCTAGCTTCAGAGGTCTGGCTCCATCAGGGCAAAGCCATGTAGTCCCTCCGCTGGCTTCTCCAGCTTCTCGGACACTGCCATCTTGTGTTTTCCATGACTCATCGCCTCTGAGACTAACTCCCAACAACTGAGGGAGATAGCTTCTCATCTTCATTAGGGAAATATTGCGAGGTTTCCCAGAAGTTTCAGGAGAAAACCATGCCCACATAGAGGCCTCATTGGCTACTCAATGGCTATCTCCAGATTAACATGCTAGACTCCACCCCTACATTTCAATCACGAAATTAACATAAGCACATGACTGCCACACTTACCCATGTTAAATATACAAATCTACTTTGAGAAATGAATGAATATATAAATTTAAGATATCTCTATGAGATGCTCACAATTTTATTTATTGAAAGTTTGCCTTCCACTTGCCATTTGCTGTATTATGATGGTTTGTTTGTTGTTGTGATGCTAAGGGGAATGCACCTGATATGTCATATTCCAGGAGGGTCACAGGTTTCATCATAACTTCTAGACTAAGGTAAACTAGGGAAAATGTCTGGTAATTTACTTCTGAGAAACATACCTAGCTAGTAAAAATTTTAGAAAAAGCAGTGGAACACTGTCTTATGTCATACTGGAAGATGAGGAACTTGGGTAAGACCACAACAAGAAAACAACCCATTGTTAATTCCAGCTCATTGTTTCTATTTAGACAGGGTAGAGCTGCCTCTTTGGATCTCTGGGATTGTAAATTTATACGGGCACTAACAGCCTCAGAGTGACTGGTGAATTTGAACCAATGGTCTTCCTGTTAGCAGTCTAATATCTAATGCACTACTATATCAGGGCTCCAAAATAGAATGGAGAAAGTATTGCCTCCTCAAAGTAGAATTGGCTTAATGACTGGTGTTGTTATGCAAAAGAGGAAGAAACATTTGTAAAGATTTTTCAGTGAGGCAACTTTGAAAGCATGAGCTGACTCCAAATAAGAATCAAAGAAAATTGGAAGCTACCAAAGAAAAATTAGAATGCTTAAAGGTAAATATGTACACAAAAGTCAGCCAAAGTAGATTGGTACCAGAATTTTGAATTAGGCTCACTTTGTTAAACATGATGGATTAAAGAGCAATGGAATTGTATTTATAGTGAAATAACATTTGATGATCTTTCAGCTTGCAATACATGAATGACATAATCTTGCATGGGGAAATGAAGAAGGTAAAATGCACTTACTGACGATCAAAGACTACAGTTTTATGCAAGGGTCGTATTTTAGAATGGCTTACATGCTAAATTTCAAAAGTGAACTAACAGATGAAATCAGCATAAATAGGGAATATTGAAGTTCGTCAAGGATTTCCTTTTATTGATTCAACAATAGAAGTAACAATAGTCAAGAAATCAAATAATAGTTCACAGTGAGCAAACCTACGGCAAAAGACTTCCTGAAAATCTCACAATGGCAACCTGCGCCTTTGAGGACTAAGGGTGCTTGACCCAAGCCATGATTCTTTTCAGATGCTTCAAAAGTGGGACAAGGCTAAGGAAAACTGAGGAACTGACACATTTGAATTGTGAGGTTGATGAAGAATATTAAATTTACGATGCATTCTCAGGTGTGTTGATAGATGCCTTGAGTCAGTTCCAAACCACAACGGAATGAAACAATACCCAGTTCTGTATCATCCTCCCAAATGTTCTATGCTTGAACCCATTTTCCAGCCACTCTGCCAATCGATCTTATTGAAGGTCTGTGGTAGTTACATAATCTGGTGTCAATTTGAAGATTAAGTTTACAAGGGTGAAGCCTGATCTGTCAATTGGAATATAGCCAATGAAGTCTCTGTGTGGGTGTGCTCTTCTCCTGAGGATTCTGGGAATTCCTGTATTCCTCCTTGGAGGCAGGAGACACTCTATCTCTGCTCACACTGTGGGCGACATAGCACCAAATAAGACACGTGGAATTATGCTAGTGCCCTGAGCCGGAGAAGTCACATGGAGATCCCTGCCAGTGCTGAGATGTGTACAATGCCATTGGATCCACAAGACTTCCCACCCACAGGCCTGTGATCTTTCTGCATTCAGTGCCATTGCATGTCATGAGTTTGAAGAGTACTTTATAGATTGGTATCAGGCATATCGGATAATTTTGGACTTATGGACTTGATCTGAACTGGGTTGGGATGTTTTCTCAATATTCAATTTCAGGAACATCAGCCTATTATTTTCGATATCCAAATTGTGCTTCAGGAACTTACCGTTGAGCAATTTTATATTTAATATATGAAATTTAATATGTGTTTAATACTGAAATAAAATTAAAATCTTAGGAATGCACCAATAGGGTACTTATTCTATCATGTTTGAAGATGGATGCTGCAGCTTTTCAGTACAATGTTTCTGAAATATTATTGAAAATAACTTGAAGATCTCTAGTGACCATGTCATCTTATCCTGTGTGGCTCAACTATTTTTTAAGTTTATATGCTCAGCAGTTGTACTCAAATTTAAGTACTTTGTCAGAGTGACTCGGTCCATGTACTCTTCTATATGATGCCACGTTACATTCCAAAGCCATTCCTTCATGTGATTTCATACTCATTATTTCACCAAATGTTATTGAGCATCTATTATCTGTCTATCATGTCTATTAAGTGTGCTTGCTGATTATTTAGGAAGTTTGCATTATACTGTGGAAAATTAAGAGAAAGAAGCAAACAGGGAAGGTAAATAAAACTAGAGAAACAAGTACAATTCTTACAAGAATTGTAAGACACAAATAAAGGAAGCAGTGCCTGCACATTACAAAGAGATGAAGGGTTAAGGAGGCACAACATGGTTGTGAACCACTGAGTTTCTTTCCTACATCTAGTATCCAATTGAGATGAACTTGAACATTCATTGAGAACACTAAGTTTTGAAATGGTTTGTTAACTGATGCACATCCATTAAACTCACAGCTATTTAGCAGGTGATTGGATGAGGTGCCTGGCCCAGATACATTTATGCTTGGATTTTTCTAACCAAACAAATTCTAAGCACCTCCTATTGACGGAGCTCTCTACTCTGCCTCAACATGGCACTGTAGAATGACAGCTTCAGTGGAGACAACTAAGACAGATTATATACAAATAATCTTCTTTGGAGTATACTCAGAAGCTAACACAGGAACAAGGCAATTTCCTTGCAACACAATATGCAAAGCATTTCTCTATAGGCTGGTTAGAGAGTAGTGAAAATGCCAACAGAATTCTCTTAGTAAAGCATGAATTTTAGTGGTTGCATCATGACTTGACTGTAAACATGAAGTAGTACTATTTATGAGTAGAATGTCCACTCTAATGTTTTTTAACTTAAGGAAAAATTATTTAAGGGTCTTTTTGTCATGTAATTACATTCAGCCTGATTGGTGCAATTGTGAAACCTTCACATAAGCCTTCCTATTTTTTATTATCAGGTACTCAAATATATATATTTTTCTTCCTACAGATGCTTGGATTCTAATGTAAACTGATTCACCATTTTAAAATTTGGACTTGGAGAGTCACAGCACTTGATTAGTTCCCAGAAGAGTCTGGTATATCCTGGCTCCATGCCTCCACAATAAGTGGCTCTCATGTTACATTATATGGTAAAGGAAAAGGTTGTCTTGAGTGGAATAGTGTCTCTGAAGATCCATATATATGAAGAATATGTGAATGTGACCTTATTGGGAAATAGCATCAGTGCAGGCTTATTAAAGGAATATGAGATCACACTGGATTAGGATCATCTATAAAGCCAACATGACTGTACTTGTTTGGGCCAGTCCCTTGCACCAGCCCCCAAGAAGACAAATAACTTACTGAACTTTGTAACCCTGCCTCCAGCATTTCACAGAGCTTATCTCCTTGGGCAGGACATGGCTCCCTCTCCCTAGCATTCCAGGAAGCAAATTTATGAAAAACAAGATGATTTGCTAACAGGTCATCTCTATAACTGAAACTTGCAACCACAACACAAGAAAACTCCCTTCCCATTATCAACTCACATGTCTTTAACTCATACCACATAGAGTCAGACCTAGTACCAGGTGTGCCTTTCTGAACCTAACTTGTTGGGTTGTGGACCTCACTCAGGAGTTTTCCCTGCCTTAAAGCCTTTTCATTTCTGACTGAGTCTTGTCTCCTTACCGTGTATACACCTTCATGTCTCAGTTCCCTGATAAAAAAGTGGACATTTATGGCATGGGCACAGAGGGGAAAAAATCATTTGAAGATGGAAGCAGGACAGTGATGTATGAAGAAACCAAAGAATGCTGAGAATTGCCAGCAACTGCCACAAACTAGAAGAGATACTAAATTATTATTTTCTACAACCTTTGGAGGGAGATTGGTCCTGTCAACAAATTCATTTAGAAAAGTTTTTTTTTGTTTTTTTTGTTTTGTTTTTTTTTAAGAATTGGGATAGAATAAATATTGGCTGTAATGATACTGAGCAACCAGGTTATGGTTCTTTGTATCCGCCCTGGTAATGACTGAAAGAATCCCTGAGTGATGCAAGTATTAACATGCTTGCATGCCAACTGAAAGAATGGTGGAGAGAGGGGGCGGGGGGGCTAATTCCATCCAGAGAGGCCTAGAAGAAAGGCTTTGTGCTCTGTTCCCAAAAACTCAGCTATTTGGAATCTTTTGGAATAAATCTACTCTGATACCCAAGAACCTGCAACAAGTAAGAGTTTTCTCTTCTAAAACTGATTAGGAAACTAACATAAGGCCATTCAAATGACTGTCCTCTAAGCAAATATTTGTTAGTGAATATTTTATAAATGTTCTACAAGTTTACAAAAAAACATCACTCAACAGCAATCAAGCAAAAATGTTGCCATCTTGTCGATTCTGACCCATAGTGAGTCCATATGACAAAGTAGAACTATATCCTTAGAGTGTTTGTGACTATCAACCTTCTCAGAAATCTACTAAGTGACTGGTGGGTTTGAACCACTAATCTAGAAGTTGGAAGTCCAAGGCATTCACCCATAATTCCACCAGAGTTCCAAGGTGAAGAGATGAGAAGAGTAATTTTTGACTACTTTCTATGTTATTAGCTAGTTTTCTTTTCTAAATATATATCCTTGTTGTAGGTTACAACAATTAAGGAAAATTCAAGTAGCTCCTCATCTCTTGGATGTATTAAAATATTATGTCATTAATGATGTTTGAGAATGTTAAATAGAATAAGCATCATGCTACAAATATCATTCCCTTTTCCCAGGACCTAACATAATAATGGGCATCATGATGTTTAAGGTTACACAACTCTATTTAAAGTGTGTGTTGGCCAGAAAAAACAAGAGTTTTAAGTCACTAAGTGTAAAAGCATATTTAGCAAAGAAAGGTCTCATATTAATGGACATAAAACACTTCTATGTTAGCACAAAGAGCACTTTAACTTCTTAATGTCTATTCCAGATTTTCTTTGCTCTATGATGGCAGAATCCAACATGAAATACAAGTACAACATTGCATTACAAAGGCACATCAATATGGCTGTCTTACTGGTCATATAAAGACTGGTAGAATCCCTGAGAATATCAGTATCAGTCACACTTTAGGATAGCAAATGAACACATCCCCAGAGCATAATTTTCAGCCCCAAATTATGCAGATATATAATGGGAACAATGGAAGTCTTGCTGTTCTAGTGGGATACAGTTTGGCTCCTAACAACTGCAAAGTTAGAAATCCAAAAACACCACAAACAATGAGGATTTCTGCTCACATAAAAACCAACAGCAGGTGAGAGGAAGCATTTGAGAACTTTCCTCTATCATGATCCCAATTCTGC
This sequence comes from Nesogale talazaci, assembly GCA_004026705.1. Lineage (NCBI taxonomy): Eukaryota > Metazoa > Chordata > Mammalia > Afrosoricida > Tenrecidae > Nesogale > Nesogale talazaci. The sequence goes on along the minus strand of PVJH01017592.1, from coordinate 33,634 downwards.
TATGTGGGTCCGGCTGGACCAGTGAATATACAGTGAAGTCAGAAACATGGGGAATTTAGGATAGATGATCCCTCAGGACTAGTAGTAGGAGTGGAGATACCAGGATGGTGGAGGGATGGTGAAATAGAAAGGGGGAATCAATTTCAGTGATCTACATGTCATCTCCTCTCTGGGGCATGACAACAGGAAAGTGAATGAAGGGGCACATTTGACAGTGTACAATATGAAAAAATATTAAAAATTTATAAATTACTAAGGGCTCATAGGGGAGGGGAGAAGGAAGGAAAATATAGGGAGCTGATACTGGAGACCTAAGGGAAGGGAGGATGTTTTGACAGGAATAATGGCAATAAGTGTGCAAATGTGGCCTGCATACAATTGATGTATGTATAGATTGTGATGGGAGTTGTATGAGTCCCCAATAAAATGATTCATTAATAAAGGGGGGGAGGGGGAAGAAGGAGCTTATACCAAGGGCTCAAGTGGAAAATATTTGTAAATGAATATGGCAATATGTGTACCAATATGCTTGTTACAAACGATGTATTGAATGTTGTAAGAGCTGTGAGAGCCCCTAATAAAATAATTGAAAAAAATGTACAGCACCACACACCCAAAGAATGCAGTTCTATCTTGTTCCATTTTGTCATTAGGTGCTGTTGTGGTGATGTTGATACAGCAGAAGAAAATACCTCCCTGTCCTGTGTGATCCTCACAGTTGTTTTCACATTGTGCTGTTTGAGACATTGTGTCAATTCACCCAGTTAAGGGTCTTCCCCTTTTCTGCTGCTCTTCTGCTTTAATGGCATGGCATCCTTCACCAGGAAATCTGGAGAAGGTCTTCCTGATAACACGTCCAAAGTACTTGAGACAAAGGCTCACTATCCATTATTCTCAGGAGAATGTTGGCTGTACTTCTTCCAAGACAGATCTGCCTTTTGGTTGAGGCATTCCATGGTACTTACAACATTCGTCACCAACACCATAGAATAAATGCATCAATTTTTTCTTTGGTATTCCTTATTCAATGTTGAACTTCCACATGCGTATGAGACACTTGAAACTACCCTGGTTTGGATCAGGTACGTCTTATTCCTCGAAGTAACATTCTTGATTTTCAACACTTTAATATGGTAATGTGCTGCAGAATTACCTAACATAATGTGTCATTTGATTTCTTGATGACTGCTCCCAGAAGCATTGATTGCTGATCCAAGAAAGATAAAATTTGGATAACTTCAAACTTCTCTCTGTTTATTATGATCTCCCTTCCATATTGTAATCTGTAGGTCCAGTTATCAGGATTTTTATTTTCTTTACATTGAATTCTAATCCATACTGAATGCTATAATTCTTGATTTTCATTAGCAAGATCTTCAAGTTCACTTTCAGTAAATATGTTATGGGTTATGTCATCTACATATCACAGATTGTTGATAAGTTTTCTTCCAATTCTGATGTCACATTCTTTGTAGAGTCCAGCTTCTCTGCTTATTACCTCCTGTCTTATTGAGTTACTTTTAATCAGAATCAATACAATGGCAAGGTGTTTGATTTTGTTTTTTTGGAAAAGAAACAATGACACTAATGAGCTATGAACCTCTTAGAGTAAGCAATGATTTGAGATCAAAAGAGCAGCACTTACCCAAGGACAAAGAATGGAAGAGTTTGCCAAAGAGGAAGAGAAATGGGAAAAATAGGGAAATGGTGAGATATGTGGTTTTACATTGTGAGAGATGAAACAACAAATATAAGTGGTTGAAGAGAAAACATCTGTAAAGACTCACCCAAATCACAATAAAAAGTTTAAAATAAAACAAAGAGAAAAACTTTCCAAAGATCTTCAAGACTAGGCCTTTCCTGTGTCCCAGGATATAATCTCTGAATTGTTGGAAAATCCTTCCAAAGTGAGTAGCCTTCTTAATTTTTTTGTTATATGTTCTTCTTTTATTTGAAATATGAAATCCAGGATTGATGAACCTATAGAAACAGCAAGTAGAATAAAGGGTCTTGCAGAGGATGGTGAGGATGGGGGTTCGATACAAGATATGATATCAAGGAGTTCAAGAAGGAAGAAATGATTGTGGTAGCTTGATATGATTACACTATGACACTATGTGATATTTATATTGACTCCTGATAAGTTTTTTTTTAAGTATCATTGTATGCATACCTGTTGTTGCTATGGGTTAGGCACTGTGCTAATTAGAACAAGGTCACCTGTTCAAACCCAATAACCACTCCTCAGAGAAAGGTGAACTTTGCTCAAGATTTACAGTCTGAGAAATCCTGTATAGGGCTGCTGTGAATTGGAAGAGAATGGCAGCAAGTTTGGATTTCCCCCCTTTCTTTTGTATTCCTGAGGTCATCAACAGATGGTGTAAACCAGGGGTCCTCAAACTACGGCCCACATGCAACCCTCTAAGGACCTTAAGTTGGCTTGCCCTGCTGCCCTGCTTAGCAGCCGACTCATCTGAGGCCTGCAGTGATTTTTTTTATTTATTTTTTTAGTGATTTTGTTTATAGTTCTTGTTGTTGTTGTTGTTTTTTAACTATAATCTGGTCCTCCAATGATTTGAGGGGTAGCGAACTGGCTCCCTGTTTAAAAAGTTTGAGAATCCCTGGACTGTAAACTAACAATATGATCTATGATTAATTTTTGCTTTTGTATGCATAGGACCATTGACCAATCCTTTATCAGTTTGCCCTCTGAGGTTGGAGAAAGACAGGGAGCTGGGGTATGAGAATATTGGCATAACATGCCTTTGTGACAGACTTCCAATAAAATCTCTGGGCATCAAAAGAGGGGGCGCGGGGAGAAAGAGATTGAATCAAGTGATTTTACTAATCCTGATTCAGAAACAGAACAAAGATCATCAACTCCCACAGGATAGAGTTGATAAAACATGTGTTTGGAAAGATACCATTCAATCCATATGAAACAGCTAGCGTAATACTTAATGGTGAAAGACTAAACACATTTCTTTTACACTTGGGAGTAAGGGAAGGACATCCATTCCACTTCTATTCAAGGTTGCTTTGAAAGCTTTAAGTCACTGCAATGCAGTAATTAAACATTTCTTCATAGACAACATAATTGTGGATATAAAACATAAACACATTGCTAGAAATGAGCAGCAAATGTAAAAAGTTTATAAGATAAGTAACAGATAAATTAAAAGTCTTTAATATATAGCATCAGAAAATTACCATTAAAATGAAGTATCATAAATTACTCAAGGATTCATTCAATAAAATATATGTAAAACTGTACATTGAAAATAGCCTGCCATTTCTGAGAAAAATTAAAAAATATAATAGTTTTATGGGTTTAAAAGCCCCATTATAGTTAATATGTCAGTTTTTCCCATTTCTATGTATAGATTTAATATAATCTCAGCCACATTTCCACAGGTTTTGCTTTTGTTTTGTTTTGTGTTCTGATAAGAATTGACACGGTGATTCTAATATTTGTGTGAAAATTGCAAGGGATTTAGAATTATAAAACATAACCCTGAACCTCAATTATTTCTATATTTAGTAACTTAGAAGTACTTAATAACACTCAAAATATTTCTTATAAAATAATAATCAAGGTATGGCAATTTCCCTTAAAGAAATTCGAGTAGTGAAGGAGACATTCAAATACAGACAACTTATAATATTAAAATTTAATAACAATAATAAAATTAGATGAAAGAGTATAGCTTTGTAAAATGCAAGATGACTTCACAGAGAATTTAATATCTGAGTTGAGACTTAAAAGGTGGGTTTTTAAATTAATTTTCCTTATTAAATTATGGGAAATTTCACTAGGAGCTCATCGTTTTCAGAACTCAGATCAGCTGTTAGATCTAAGGGTAGAGATTTTTGGAATGAAGATGGGCAAGTGGTATATTCTAACCACAGGGAGCCAAGCCAAAGATGAAGGGAGAAGGACAGATTTGAGAAGAAATACTTTCCATTATATTCGTTTTTCAAATAACTCCAGTGGAGGGCGGGGACCGAAACAATAGAAAATGATGTAAGGACTGGATTAAAGCACCAAAAAACCCCAACAAAACTAAGGCAATATACTAGGCATTTCTAAATAGAATAGCTAAGCCTTGAAATGAAGCAGATGTAGGATATGTTGAAGATAAGAGGATTAAAAGTAATTTTAAAATGGGAAGGGAAAAAGGTTACATATACCATAGTTCTAAATTTTAATTGCCTTTTAATTGGATCACATAGTTTTATTTACTAATCTAGATGGTGCCTTTGAAACTGGAACACTGTCCTCAACCTTTCTTAAACTGCGCCCTTTCTGTTCTGATTTTGCAAAATGCAATCTGCAAGTATAATCTCTACTAGTGAATTGCCAAGTGCTATAATCCACCCCTTCTGCTGCTTCTGGTCAACTACTAGTGTTAGGTCTTAAATATGCGAAAAAGAAAATCAAAAGAATGGTCTACTTTTATCTGCTCAGTGCATTTGTAACTCTTTAACCTGGGCTTTATTTAAATCCTAAGATCAAATGCTAGGTTTATTTACTGCATCCTTTATCTGAACTACTTTAATATTTTCTCCAAGCCAAAAGCTCCTTTCCACGATTCCAAAAAGCTCAGTCTGTTTAATTTGTCAGGAATAATCTTTAATTCAAGACCCAAACTCATAATCCACTGCCATCAAATTGACTTCAACTCTTGGTGACCGTATAACAACAACCAAATCAAACTTAATAACCCCTCAGAAGTCCAGCCTCAATGTTCTCCCTTGTAAGCCACTCATGCCCACCCTGACAATTTTCAAGTCTTTCCAAACAATGCAAAGCTTCTTAAATTGTGGGATACAACCCCTCTTGGGGTTGAATAACTGAATAGGGAGGTCATAAAGAAGATGACAGTCAAAAGTTTCTGTACACAAAACAACCCCCAAATCAATTCAAAATCAAATGTATAATGACTCACAGTTCATTAGTACCAATAAGCACCTGCCCATGGTGCAAATATTTCAAGGGAAAAGAAAAGACAAGTGAGAAAAGCTTAAGAAGTCCTATAGGGGACCATTAATCAGGTCGCTTACATGACATATTTTAAGGGAAATTACTGTCCTAACTATTAACTACTGCACAGCAGAAGCTTTGCATTTTGAACCCTCTTTAGGCTCCTTGGAAGCCATGCAGGCTACTTTCAAAAAGTGACATGTTTGAGACCCCTAAGGAGGAATTCTCCACTGCACACTGATTAGGATCCTGATAAGTGGAAATAAAATATACAAGCAGTAATGGCAATAGCAACAGTATTAACCCACACACCATCTCACAGTCACTTTATGTAGCCTTCTGTTATGATGTTATAAATACTGCCACTGATACACCAATTTCCACTAGTATTTCATATACTATTTTTATTTTGAATACCATCAGGGTCGCTCTGGGTGGACCGCTTTCTGTGGAACTCCCTGATTATGACAGACTTGGAATAAAGGTCTACTATTCTACATCCAAAACTCACATATTAAAAAGTAAAACACACTATAGACCACAAAGAAAGTTTATCCTATATAGTGCTGAAAGAGGAGCCACTTAAGTTGGAAGTCACCCAATATATGACCATAACAATAGACTTGAGCATATCAACAAACATAACATAGTTCTAGATATATAGTTCTAGGCAAAGTTATGTTCTATTGTACTTAGAGTCAGGATGGAACAGTGAACTTAACAATAATAACCAGGACGATGTGTAGTATTTTTAATGTATTTTGTTTTCTCCTTATTGCTACACTATACTGTTTCTTAGTCCACATGAAAATCACACCCAATGCACTTGCTTTTACAGAATGCTTCTCTTTTTTTTAAAGAACACTTCTATGCATTAGAAGTAGAATATAAATCACAAATGCAAGCTATATATGAAAAATACAATTTTCTAGATGTTGTCAAATACCACCAACATGATTTTAACTCAAGGCAAGGAAGCTTGAAGCACTTGCTAATGAAAATCAAACATGGATTGCAATCCAATACAAAGAAAACAAAAATTCTCTCATCTGGTCCAATAATCAATGATAAATGGAGCATGCATGGAAGTCAAGGATTCCACTTTGGTTGAATTCATAACAAATGCTCATGGAAGCAGCAATCAGAACATCAAATGACCAATTACATTGAGAAACCAGCAGCATAAGACCATTCTAAAATGCTGCAGAGCAAGATGTCATTTTGAAGACTAAGGTGTGACTAATCCAAGCTACAGTATTTTCAGTCACCTCATATGCATATGAATGCTGCAAAAATGAATAAGGGGGACTACAAAAGAATTTCTTCCACCTGTCTGTCAGTTCGTTTTGCTGTGATTTATGTATTGCTATGATGCTGAAAGCTATGACATTGGTCTTTCAAATGCCATAGGGTCAAACATGGTGAACAGGTCTCAGCAGAGCTCCACAATTAAGAATAGACATTGAAGAAGGAATAGAATATCCATTTCAGAAGAATTAGACACTGAATACCTTCTAGGTAACATAAAAATGTTTTCAGTTACCGAGAACCTAATTAACAGAAGCAGTACATTGTTAGAGAGAATGCCAGAAGATGGCTCTCTGGTAAGAAAATATTCAAAATGTGACATATGGAAAAAAAGCTACTATATACATTTACTCCTTCAAAATATGACATACTGAAGAAGCTACTGTACACATATACTCCAGGTAGTATGGCAGGGGCCAGACCAATTCCAGGGATACATATGGCAGCAAACTAAAAAAGAGAGGGGCAGGGAAGACATGGGTAGTGGCGGGTTAGTGGGTTAGTGGGTTAGTGGGTACTAACTAACCCAAGAGGAAGGTGCTGTGTGTATCTCCACAGAGAAAAAGTAAGCAGACTTCAACCCGGTGCTCCAAGATGTGACAGCAGCATACAAGCATGAAACAGGGAACCAATAGAGAGGTCTGAGAGATTGACTCCAATTCCAACTACATGAAGAATTCACCTCAGAGGACAGTACTGAAGCTTCAGTTCAGGGAGAGGGATGTATCTGGTCACAGCACCTACAAAAGCAAATGAAGGGGGACGGAGAGGAAGTGGAGCACATCCTGACCCAATAAGCCCTGGGGCTGATAGTCCTGTTCAGAGCAACCAATGCACACAGAGGAACATAGGACTGGCTCCACCAGGAAACCCAAACTCCTTCACTGACTCAGAGAGCTACGGGGATAACACTGGACATAGTGTGGGAATTGTACCCAATTTGTCTCCGCCACATCAAGGTGAAACATAAAGGGAGAGCAACAGAAGAGCAAGGGGAGCAGAGCAATGAAGTCCCTGGGGAATACTAAAATTAGACTGTGGGTCCAAGGCATGGCCACCTCATAAGACTCAACGGGAATATACCCATAAAAGTCAACAAACAGACCTTGAAATATTTATAGACTTCTCTTTTTATTTTGTTGCTTTTTGTTGTTGTTGCTTTTGTTGCATTCTGTCTTCTTGCTGTGCATATTATTATCTCTGCATGTCTATCTAGCTAAGATAAATGTGATAAGCAAGTTGGAGGAGGAAAAAATGGGACTGACAGTTCTAGGGGATGCATGGTAGAGGGGGATATGAGGAAGAGAAGTGGGTGTGAACAAAACCAAGGGTAAGGGAACAACAAGTGATCTAAAATTGATGGTGAGGAGGGAAGGAGGCCTGTGAGTACATGATCAAGGCCAAACAAACTGAAACTCAAATGAAGGCTGAGCATGATAGTGGGACAAGAGGAAAGCAAAAGGAAATAGTGAACAGAACTATGAGGCAATGTGTACTTATAGAAGTCCAAATACAGGCATATACATATGTAAATATTTTTATATATAGTGATGGGGAATTAGACCTATGTGCATATATTTATAGTTTCATATTAAGGTAGCAGATAGACATTCGGTCTCTACTCAAGTACTCCCTCAACTCAAGAATATTTTGTTCTATTAATCTTGAATTCCATCATGCTTACCTTCCTGATATGATCACTGAAGACAAAACAGGTACATAAGCAAATGTGGTGAAGAAAGCTGATGGTGCCTGCTTATCAAAAGATAGAGTGCCTGGAGTTTTAAAGGCTTGAGGTTAACAAGTGGTCACCTAGCTCAGAAACAACAAAGTCCACAGGGAAGAAGCAAACCAGTTTGTGTGATCATGAGGTATCAGTAAGATCAGGTATAAGGCATCAAAAACCCAGAACAAAATAATCATATCATTGTGAATGAGGAGAGTGTGGAGTGGAGACTCAGAGTCAATCTATAGACAATTGGACATCCCTTTACAGAAGGGTCCCAGGAAGGAGATATGCCAATCAGATTGCAATATAACACTGATAAAACATACAACTTTCCTCTAGTTCTTCAATGCTTCCTCCCCCGCCCACCACTATCGTGACCCCATTTCTACCTTAGAAATGGAGACACATGAAATAAATCCAGGACAGATAAACCCTCAGCACCAATACTGAACATAACCATACCAAGAGAGTATGGCAAAAGTGGCGGGGGAAAGGGGGAACCAATCACAATGATATATCTATAAGCCCATCCCATTGGGATGGACAATAGAAAGTGGGTGAAGGGAGATATGTCAGTGTAAGAAATGAAAATATAATAACAATTTATAAATTATCAAGAGTTCCTGATGGAAGGAAGGTGGGGGAGGGTGGGGGAAAATGAGAAGCTGAAGTAGAAGGCTCAAGTATAAAGAAAATATTTTTACAGTGATGATGGCAACAGATATGCAATGGGTAGATGTATGGATTGTGAGGAGTTGTACAAACTCCCAATGTGTTAGTCCGCGTATATTAGAGAAACAAATTCATAAGCACATATGCATATAAAGGAGTCTTATCATGGAGTCTCCATCTTTGTTTATATACAAGAGCATCTGTACACCAAGAAAACATCCCAGTCCAGTTCAAGGTCATAAGTTTGATATGAGCCCATATATCTGATATCAACCAATAATTCCTCCTCAGACTCACAGAGCACATGAATGGCATCAGGACAATCACAGGCCAGTGGGTACAGAGAATTGTGTGTCCAGTGGCTGTAGAGGCATCTCAGCACTAACCGAGGCTTCTCTGTGGCTTCTCAAGCATCTCAGCTCTGGTATTGATCGCTACATGGCTTTTCTGGCTTCAGAAGTCTGGTTCCATCAGGGTAAGTCCATGTGATTTCTCTGGGATGCCTCACAAGGAGTCAGCCTTGAATCTTATCAGTAGAGCATCTCCAAGTGACTGAGTAAGGGTTAAAAGTAGCCATATTTCCCAGGATTCTCAGGAGAAAGCCATGCCCATAGAGAGATCTCATTAGCTGTCTCCAGGTTGGCAGACTAGACTCCACCCCTACACTCCTAATCCTGAAATTGACACAAGATTACATAACTAGCACACCCAATAAAATAATTTTTTTAAAGTTACAATGATAAGGTATATAGATAATGTAGAAGGAATCTTAATTGTATCTTTACCTAGCTATATTGAAGTTGACTCCTAAATTTTAAAATGGTGAAATAAAATGATGACAAAGTTTATGTTCTTAAAATATGTACATATGTGTGTGTATATATATATATATAAGACTTAGGAAGAGCTGCCTTCTAAAAATGGCATCAGCCATAATGACATGAATGGAAAGACAAGAAAAGTCTTCAGAGTTTCATTTGTTGGTGGGCCTACACACCAATGAATAATTGAAAGTTATCAAAATAATATGGAATACATAAACATCAATATATTAGACATCATTGCTTTTGGCCTAATTTTAGCTGCTGGTATGAGCTTCCCCATATTCTCTTCCCTCAGATATATTCAATTTGGTTTCTTTGAATTTCATTTGGAGAAATATGTGTGAATAGTCACCTTTTGTGGTGTTGTAAAAAGGAATTAACAACACACAAGCTATTGGTCTTACAAAAATTACCATGGAGTCTCCAGCTTTGCTTCTATCACCAAGACTATATTTTCCAATAACTATTCCTTCTTTTGTTTCCAACTTTTCCTTCCAATTTCCAATAATTATCAATGCACTTTTGTTGCAAGTTTGACCAATTTCAGACTAAAGAGATTGGTAGAATTTCAAAATCTGCATCACCAGCGTTAATGATTTGTGTATAAAATTGAATAATAGTAGTATTGATTGGATTTCTTTGAATGCAGATAGACATCATCCTATCACAGACAGGATTGCACATTAAAATAGAAAGGGAAATATCATATTTGATGATAGACTCAGTGTAATTTCCTTTGGTTGTTTCATTCCTAGCAAAAAAAACTCATAATTTTCTAATTCAAAATGGCCAATACTAGGCATGTTTCATTCACTAACACTCAAGATATCAATCTTTATGTGTACCATTTTATTTTTGATGAGCTCCTAGTTTTCTAGATTCATACTTAGTACATTCCAAATTTGAATACCAGTGGAATTTTGCTTCTCTTCTATTTATCTTGAAATATTACCCTTCAGCAAATGACAATCCTGCAGGCTCCACTCCCATGTGTGTTAAGCCATCCATGATGTTATTGTTGACTCTACTTTGAGGAATCAGCTTCTATGATAGTCATACTTTGTGTTAGCTGGGTAGATTAGAGAAACAAAGACATAGACATGCATATGTCTATGCATATGTCTATTCCTCCCCATACAGGAGGAATGGAACATTGAGAAATTATCCCAAACTCAGTCCAGTTCAAGGTCATAAACCCAACATTAGCCCATATGTTCGATACCAGTCTATAAAGTCTCCTTCTGACTCACAAAGCACGTGCAGTCAAAGCATCCCTGCCCTGGCAGGGGTCTCCACGTGCCTCAGAGGTCTGGTTCCATTAGGATAAGGCTGTGTGGCTTCTCCTCTGGCTCGTCCAGCTCCTTGGATGCTGCCATCTTGTCTTGCTTGTAATTCATCATTTCGGAGACTGACTCCCAGAGACTGACAGTCTCATCTTTCTTCTTCAATTGGGAAATACTGTGAGACTTCCCAGAATTCTCAGGAGAAATCCATGCCCACACAGAGGCCTCATTGGCTATTCAATGACTATCACCAGATTAACAGGCTAGACTCCACCCTTACATCCCAATCATGAAATTGACATCAGGAATACATGACCGCCACATACTTTGAGTGTGTTCTAACACAGGGGGCACTTCCACCTGCCCTTTCTTCAAATGTTCTACTTCATTCACTAGGTCTTCAGTATCTGACAATGTTTCCATGCTATTCATAGGCTTTTTAGTTGCTAGTTCAGCTCCAGTGACTAGCCAATTCATTATTAGTAGTCTTCAAGGACATAGCTTCCAGCATCATGACATCAGGATGATGGGGATCATTAATAAACAAGTTGCAGTGGTGCCCAGCTGTTCATAGAGAGTTAGAAGATTAAATAGGACATGGAAAGACAAAAGTAACTGTCAAAAACATGTTTGATGGCGTATCAGTACAACCTACTTGTACACTGTACTAGGGAAATGAGAATGGGACTATGAATGAAACATATACAATAAGCAAGATTGAAAGTTTTTGAGATCCTTCCAGGATTTTCTGACCAAAGTAGTCAGGGTACAACTCATGATTATTTAACAGAGGGCAACCTCCATCAAGCACTGACCCAGGGAAGTCTCAAAGGAAGCCAATCTTCCTTTTCCCCCCCATTAGTACCATGGTTGTAATCCCTTTTCTAGTGTGTTTTGGCCTGAAGGAAGAATGACTATTTGCTACTATTCCTGATTAATGGTCAGAAGGAATTCAATGAAGGTTCAATCATTGTAGGGATATGCAAATGGATTTCGGACTGCCATCATTACCCATAACCCTCTGCACATCTCAGGAACTCTGAGGGTGTAGTGCGGGGATCAGCAAATCTTTGAGATGAACCAATCCTTCCTACACCTCAGAACAATTTAAAAATTACTTGAGAGTCATTATATATATGTGTGTGTATGTATATATATGTATATATATGTATATATATATATATATATAACCAAATGAAGTCCCAATTGTCTGAATAATAAATATCCTTTAAGGGAAACTAGGAGCACTTTCTCTGCATTCTTAGTTTTATTAAGAGCCCATGTAAGTAGCAGAAGAGAGCTGAATGTGACCAGAGAGGTGGAGTATGCCATCGCTGGTGGAGCCGGTTACTTGTTGGGCCGCTAGCTCTAAGCTCAGCAGTTTTAAATCATCTGCTGCTCCGTGGAAGAGTGATGAAGCTTCCTACCCCCATAAACATGCACAGCTTGGGAAACCCACAAGGGAAGTTCTACTGTGCCCTATGGTATCACTGTGAGTCGGAATTGACTCCATGGTGATGAATTTGATTTTGGTTCTGCAGATCTAGTGTTCATAATTTAAGTTCTAATAATTTGGTGAGATAAAAGTTGGAGCACCCATAAGGAAATGGATTGACACAGTAGCTGCAAAACTGGGCTCACACATAACAACCATTGTGAAGATGACACACAAGACCAGACACTGCGTCCTTCTCTTTTGCATGGGCTTGTTATGACTATAGGACCAACACCAAGAAGAACAACGTAGTCAAAATATTGAAGTAGGGAGGGAGCATCAAGAGAAGATGGAAGAGATCCATGGAGTCAGTGCACCAAAAAGAACTAGTTGACATTAAACCAATTTTGGAAGTGTCTCGGGATCAAGAACTGTGATAGTAAAATAAGTCCAAACCTCATTAACTCCAATGTTATTTAGTTGATTTCAACTCATGGTTACCTTAAAGGACAGATTAGAACTGCTTCTTAAGAATTCCTTGGGATGACATCAACGTGTGCCCAAGCCTGGAGGTAGTAACAACCATGGAGCTGCTTGCAGGGCGCTGTCCCTTGTGCTGGAGGCAGTAGGGAATAGGAGAGCTTCTGGATAGCATGGGGCAACAGTGAAGCCTGAAGCATGCAACTCCCTTTCTCAGGTGGAAGATGTCGTACACGCTCCCACATCTTCACAATGGCTGGCAGGTGGACCAGGCTTTCTTTTCAGAGGAGGACCGCGTGGTGGTCATCTGGTTTGGACATGCCTGGGCTCCCACTTGCATGAAAATGGATGAAGTCCTCTACAGCATAGCTGAAAAGAAATGGCAGAGAGTGGGGCGCGTCCTTGTTGTATAACGAGTCCTGTTTGGACCTCACGGCTGTTTTAAAGCTAAATTTTTGCAGTTGTTTATCTTGCAAATATTGCGAGAAGTACCTGACTTCAACAAAATGTATGCTATATGACCCTTGCACAGTCATGTTTCTCTTCAGGAGCAAGCACATTATGATTGACTTGGGCAAAGGCAACAACAACAAGATTAACTGGGCGGTGGAGGACAAGCAGGAGATGATAGACATCATAGAGACTGACTACCGAGGGGCACGCAAAGACCGGGGCTGGTCGTGTCTTCAAAGGACTACTCCACCAAATACAGATACTGAGTCCTGGTGTCTCACCAGCTGGAGCTTTGGGAGCCTCTGAGACTATTGAGAGCCTTGGGAAGTTGCTGGAAGGGTGTGGGCATCCCACAGAGCTGGAGCTGCCGAGTCTTGGTGAAGTAAGGATTGAGTAGTCTTACATTCTCAGTCTGCCCGTGTGCTGTATTTTTCTATTGGCAAATATTTGTAGATAACTAACTGAAATAAGTAAAATACAAAGTTAAATAAAAAAGAATTCGATGGGTGTAAATCATTATATGAGCAGATGACCTCATCTTGCTTCAGGGAGGTGAACCTCTAATCTTTCTATTAGGAATCCAAATCTTAGTTCAGTTCATCAACGGGGCTGTTTAGACTTCACTGAAGGCAATGGACAAAAATCAGACTCCAGAAATTGACAGGACACCAATTGAGGTTCTTTAACAAACGGATCCTTTAACAGAGATGTTTGCTCATCTCTGCTAATAGATTTGGATGACAGTTAGTTGGCCAACTGACTGGAACAGATTAATATTCATGCTCACTCCAAAGAAAGGTGATCCAAAATAACACACAAATTTTCAAACAATATCAATCATATATCAAGCATGTTACATTCTCTTGAAGGCAACTAAAAATGATTACAGAAGTACAGAGGGAAGTTTCAGAACATTCGAGCTGTATTCGAAAAAGGATGTAGAGTAAAGGATATAATCGTCAACATCAGATGGATCCTAGCTAAAAACAGAGACTAGCAAAAAAGATGCTTACATGTGTTTATGTGACTGTGCAACAGCATTTTACATGCTTGGTTCACTGCAAATTATATACAAGGTTACTAATACTGGAAATTCTGGAACACTCAATTGGGCCTGTGTGTATCTTTTACAGAGACCAGGAGGCAGTCCTTCTAGCAAAACAAGAAACTTTTAGATGATTTAACACAAGAAAAGTTTGAATCTCTTCTCCATACTTGTTTAACCTGTATGTTAAGCAATTCATATGAGAAGCTGACTAGAATATTGCATGTAGATTGGAATAAGACTCATTAAAAACCCACGATATAGAGATGTCACAACCTTGATTGCTGAAAGCTAGAATCCTTGGTGTGCTTAATATTATCTGACCACATGATTCTTCTCATGTACAACATAGATAACCAGTGTCACCCCAAAACTCATTTATGGAATCTCGATGTGGATTCAGTATAGGAATGTCTTGAGTACTGATTTATAAATTGGTAAATCTATAAATTTACCAGCCACTTCTCAGAATATGGCTTTCTATTCCTGATAAGACAGTCTTAGAAACACAGGATGGGCCATTTTACTCTGTTTAATAGCATCACTCTGAGTCAGAGTTTACTGCTGTCAGTGACTACAGTATGGATGACAATGAAAGCCCCAAATCCATTTGCAGATTCCCCACATGGATTAATCTCCCATTGAATTCCTTCTGACCATTGTTCAGGAAAGGTCAGCAGCTCGAAACCACCGGTCACGCAGAGGAAGCAGAGATTCTACTCCTGTAAAGATTAAAGTCTCAGTCACTATGAGTGGGCATGAACCTCACTGCAATAAGGGCTTTGCTATTGTTATTGCTGTTTAACTGATCTGGGATGTAAATAGTCTTGCCTTCTGGCAGGGTGCTTTGGAAGGTGGATTATGTCCATTGCTCCATTCAGCCTAGGCAGGCGCAAGCTCTCTTAGAGGCTTGCCAGAATGTGCCATTGATGGAGATCTAAGTCAGAGATTCTCAACTTGTGGGTTGAGACCCCTTTGGGAGTTGGATGACCCTTTCACAGGGGTTGTCTAAGACCATCTGAAAACAGATAAATGTTTCACAATATATAATTACATATTGTTTTGTGATCAATCATTATGCTTTAATTAAGCTTAATTATGTTTTTACAATGAAAATACATCCTGCATATCAGATATTTAAATTGTGATTCATAACTGTAGCAAAATTATAGTTATGAAGTATCAACAAAAATGATTTTGGGTGTCACCACAACATAAGAAACTATAATGAAGGGTCACGGCATTAGGAAGGTTGAAAATCACTGATCAAAATGCTGGGAGTTCATAATTAAGAGCTATGACCCAAAGTCTTGTCCTGAATATATTGGTGCCATAAAAGGTTTACATTTCAGAATACCAGAATGTCCTTGACTAATCTTGTAATGTGTTCTGTCTTACATAAAGTATGTTTCTTAATCATGATCTGTTTTCAGTCCCACCGGCAAGTACTGATATACTGATGTGCCACTAATTATGCTTTTGTGATAGTTTCCTTTTCTCTCCCATGTCCCTCCAATATTCTGTATCTCAGCAGACCTGACTCTGGAGAAGCATAGGGAACTTGTTAAGTGGAGGGACAGTAAAGAAAAGAGAAAGGCCCTCAAAGAGATGGATTGACATTGTGGCTGCAAAAATGGACTGAGACATAGAAACCAAGGCAAGGATGGCTCAAGCCCATGCCTTGTTTTGTCCTGTTGTGCACTGGGTTACTGTGCATTGCAAGGGACTTGGTGGTACTTGACCACAACAATAACAACCAAATCTTAGCAAACCCTGTGATGCCTTTATTGTCTTGCGCCAATGGTCTCTCTCCTCCAGATGATGTCCTTGTCTTCATCTTGTCTTTGTCTTAAGACTTAATAAACGTATAATCTTTAAATGATATCTGAGAGTTGGGATTTCATTTGTACCCCTCAACCCAACTCATTGGCCCATAGCTACAAAAGTTTACATTAAAAAAAAAAGCATACGTCTTGTTAAACTGGAACCTGTAGGGTATATTGCTATAAGTAAACAAAGACAATCCTTTAAATCCACGTGAGTCTACAATTATCCAGATGTTTTATTCATCTCTAGATAATAAAAACCATGAAGCATACCCGAATACACAGCCTCCAGCAATTCATGTAATTGTCTTTAACCTCGTCATCAGCTTGTTAATCTTCCAGCTTCTCCAACAGCTACCTCTGGGTTGAAGTTCCACAATGAATTTGGTTTCATACATCCCATGTGACTTTTCCTTCCCATTTCCCTAGCCCCTGTTCACACTGAGTCATAGGAAACAACATGTATAACAACATTTTTCTTTTTAAAAAATAAACCAAACTCACTGCCATCAAATTGGTCCTTTAATAGAAAGCTTAATGAGGGTTTCCGAGACTGGGAATCTTTTGGGGGAGAAGATAGCCTCCTCATCTTTTTCTCTCAGATTGTCTATTGGTTTGGAACCAATAACTTTGGGTAAACAATCCAATGCTTGACCTATCACCACCAGAGCTTTTTTTTTTCTACTCAATACCTTCATATGTCCTCCTTTTCTTATACTATCACACACACATACACACACACACACAAAGAAAAGATTTAAAAAGTGTGCTAAAATAGAGAAAATATTGAGAGTATATATGGGAAATATCTCATTTTTCCCAGGACTCATTTTAAGAAGTGGAAGGATAGAAGGTTCTGGTGATCTTCAAACCAGGAAATAGTTTCTGTGTAGTGGCATTCTTTCCTTTTCTTCACTGTTATGCAGATGCAGTCAGAAGGAAGCTGAAAGGCACATTTTCCATGAGGAAAATAATACTTACACTCTTTATTCTTGTAAGACTTTAGGAATAAAGAACAATGTAGTTCCATTGGAGTTACAGAGGAATTTCAGTCTTGATAGCAGGCAGATGGGACTTTATTATTTTGCCTTTGATGTAAAATGCTGCAGTTTTTTTCACATTATCTAATCTGCAATGAGAAAGAAAGCCAGAGCTCTGCGATTTGCAAAACAATCAAATTACATGCCTTGACTCCACTTTCTCATTATCGAAAAGCAGCCATGAAGTCTACTTTTCATGGTTTTCTAAACATACAAACACTGAATTTAGAATTTAAACAAATTCTGGAGACACCTAACATTGATGTGGAAGACCATATGTTTGAATCTTAGACTATCATTCAGTAAACATTGCTTTACGTATTGCACTGCTAGCCAGAGGGTCAGCAGCTCAAATCCCCCAGCTGTTCTGAAGGAGAAAGATAAGGCTTTCTATTCCTGTAAAGAGTGACATTCTCAGGGGTAGAGAATCTATCCTATGCAGTCATTGTGAGACAAAATTGATGCGTTGGTAGAGATGATACCTAAGGATTGAAGAGTTTTTTTCCCCCCATTGTTTTCTTCTCTCTTCCTGTTTCTCTGCCCACATTCCACCCAAATAAATTTTCTTTCAAAACTTTTCATCTAGAAAACTTTTAGATAAGCTATTATGATCATGAAACCGTGGGGCAGAAGTGACACCTTCCTGTATGACCACGGCTCTGTGGGTTTTTCTTTGGGCCGATCACCACAGGTGAGGAGTTCTACCCCACTTGCCACAGAGAGGGAGAAAGGCAACACTTTTGTTTCCTGCTAAAAGCCACAGTTTTAGAAACACATAAGGACAGGAGCCCTCTCCTGTCGGGTTACTGTGATCAAGAATCCACTTAAGGGCAGTGAGTTTGGAATTATCATCTGACTGTACTGTATATAAGGCAAGTATACCATTCAGAAGCATATTATTTTATTCCCACCTTGTTCGTTTCTGTATCAGGTGCTTCATAAATATTTGTTGGGTGCTTGTTGATGACTAAACTCTTGATGACTTTAGTCAAATTTTTAGTTTGTCAAACCTTAAGAAATGAGTAATACTGGGCTGAGCCCCAGTGGCATAGTGGTTGAGTGCAGGACTGTGGCCCACTGGCTTGGCGGTTCAAATCCAGCAGCAACTCTCTAGGAACAAGACTGGGCCTCCCACTCCCACCAGAGGGCAGTGATGCCAAAAAAAAAATACATGAATAATACTTAATAAATTTACTGAATTATTTTCCATCCCTCTTGATTTTTCCAAATATCCAGGAGCATGTGTGTTCAGACATAGAATGGCAATGATTTTAAGCTACAATTATTAAATATATTAAGAAACTTGACTCTGCTTCCAGAAAATTTTAGACAAACATAGAAAAATCATAAATTTGGAAGGCAAAAAAAAATCCTTTTCCCACTGTCATCAAATATAGTTACTAGAGGAAAAAGGAAGAAAACTGCTTATTTTAAGCATTACAGTCTCTCTAAGCCTAGTGATGGATATCATAACATACTAATTATTAATGAGTTACATATTTCTTGCTTACTCTCTCTTCATAAGCAATTCAATGTCTAAAAGAAAAAAACTTCAGATTTTATTGCTTATTAACAGAGAGTTGCAAAAAATATTTTATGGCAATTAGTAAAAGAGAAAATTAGATTATAAAATAAATTTTTCTTACAGATATACACATGAATTAATTCATCTTAGCCAATGGACACACTCTTTATAGATTGTTATTTTATACTATGCTATATTATTTATATATTCTAGTAAGATAAAATATCAATTACATTGTGTAGGGCTGTCCTAAGTATTAGATTACTTCATTACAAGGGTCTTTCTCCGAGTCCTGTCCCCAAACAATAAATTATTTTTCATCTTACAAAGTAATCAGTATCAATATTACTGTTAATGTTGATATCAGCTTTTCTTTCTCAAAAAGACTTCCAGAAGAATGCATACTCAGAGACATAACTATTTTGCCTTGCTCATATAATAAAACCAAATATCAAATTCACTGTCATCGAGTCAATGCTGACTCAAATCAACCCTTGTGGGTTTCTGAGACTGTAACCAATTAAGGGAGTAGTAGCAAGCCCGGTTTCTCTCCCTTGGAGCTACTAGTGCTTTTGAACTGTTGAGCATACAGTTTGCAGTCCTAGGTGGAATGACTATACCACCTTATTCAAGTAATAGAGTTCCTTAATCTGCAAGTATAATCATCATTTCTAAACTGCCAACAATCTGAATCCCTTGATAAGTTTCCCTTTTCAAGTAATTTTCCTCACTTAGAGCACCGCAACATGGCTGGCAGATATTCCACCCTTGATTTTTCAGGAAAGAACAAATTGACCTTACTTGGAGGTTTCTATGCTGCACTTTTACTCAGCACCATGATTCAGCGCATTTGATTTGGGTGTAAGGTGCCTGAGTCTAGCTATAAATAGGGATTCTTTCATAGCAGGTTTTGTGAGGACTTTTTGAGTTGTTGCTAAATATTTATAGCTTTGCAGTAACTGTAAATATATCTTGAGTTACTAGCAATAAAAAGACTTTTCTTTATACAATATAGAATTCTAGAAATATGTGATTGTCATGAAATTAGATTATATCTTATCAGAAATGATGGGCTATCAAGTTTACTATCTACCATGTGTTGCCTATTCGTCATACTGTGGTGGCTTGCACATTTTTCTGATGTTGGAGCTCTGTTTATAGTTTGAAACAACCAGGTCCTCTGCAGGAGAAAAATGTGGCATTTTACTCCTATAAAGAGTTAGAATCTCAAAATTCATAGTGCCGGTTCTATCTTGTTCTATGGGTCACTATAAGCTGACATTTATGAGGCAGCAGTGAGTAGCAATAATAGCAGTGATGCTGAAAGCTATGT
The DNA here is from genome assembly GCA_004026705.1 of Nesogale talazaci. Taxonomy (NCBI): domain Eukaryota; kingdom Metazoa; phylum Chordata; class Mammalia; order Afrosoricida; family Tenrecidae; genus Nesogale; species Nesogale talazaci. The sequence continues at coordinate 13,697 of PVJH01017592.1, read as the reverse complement.
CACTGGTATTTTAAATGCCAGCAGCATCACCCAAGGTGAAAAGGTTTGAGTCGAGTTTCCAGATTAGTAACCAACTATATAGAATGAATGGGCTGTCCACTTTTCAGGAATTGGTCACTGAAAGTCTTATATAATGTCTAAACATTGTCAGATATAGTGATAGAAGATGAGCCCCTCAGAAAGCACTCAAAGTACAACTGGTGGAAGAGCAGCCTCTTCAGAATAGAGTTGGCCATCATAATATTAATGGAGTAAAGCTTTCAGGACCAAAATTTGCTGATAGGCAAGGCTCAAGAACAGCTGCAACATCCATTAATAATATGAACAGGAAAAAGGAGAAGTATGAATCTAAGGAAATTGGAAGTCATTAAAAATGAAATGGAAATTGGATTTATCCACTTAAAAATGAAATAGAATGAAGTTTAATATCCTAGGCACTATAGAAAGAGCTTTGTGTGGGACATTATGAATCTGTAAATGACATGGGTTCCTATCCTGTGAATAACAAATTTAAGAGGAATGATGTGTCCATCTGGCAAGACTAGAGTAACAATTTCAGGGACATTCATATGTGCATAAGAAAGAACTTTATATGGAAGAGTAATTGTATATTATGAAAACATCTCAGTTTAGACCACATCAAGTCCATAAGTCCAATATTAACCCATATGTCCAAAACTGGTCTGCAAATTTTGCTTCAGTCTCAATCAACACTTGTAATGACACTGAGTGCAGGAAAGTCAGAGGTCAGTGGATAGGAAACCTTGTGGAGTCAGTGGTGGTGTAAGCATTCCAGCAATGATGTGGGTCTCCAGGTGGCTGCTTCGGCTACAAGGCACTGGAGCTATCAGCATAGCTTCATGTGGCTTGTCACCAGGAAAGTGTTGTAGGGAGAATCTGTGTGTCCTCCTCCAGAGAGCTGCTTATCTCCATAGCACCTCCAGATAAGGTCATCAAGCTGCAACAGGCTAGTTTTCACCCTTTCATTATTAATAGCCTCAAGTTGACAGCAAATTATGTAACCACCGCAAATGGCATCACCCACATAATTTTAATAGATATTTCAAGATTTATCTTGTTAGGCCATATTGTTCCTGATAGAACAAAAACTATACACCTAAAAGTTAATCTAGTTAATGCAACTATTTTTTGCATTATTTAATTATTTAATGCAACATTATTTGCACTAACTACAAAAACTGGTGATGAAGAAATTGAAGAATTTTACCAACTTGTCCAGTTTGAAATTGAACAAACATGGAATCAATATGCATTAATAATCATTGACATTTGCAAGGCAAAGTTGGAAACTTAGAGGAAGGAACACTATTTGGAAAATATGGCCTTTCTGGTAGAAATGAAGTAGGAGATCTCATGACAGAATTTTGGAAAGAAATATTTTTTCAATAGCATAAACAGCAATTGAACACATGGACCTTGCCTGCTTGAATGCACAGGAATCAAGTTGACCACATCTGGGAGGGGAAATTATGGAGAAGTTCAATCTTAGCAGCCAAAATGAGGCCAGGGTCTGCCTGGGAATCAAATCATTAATTATTTGTTTATTCAGACTAAGTGTAGGCTGAAAGTGAACATTAAAGCAATTTCACAAGAATCAAAATATGAACTTTTTATGGTCAACCTAATCAAAGACTCCAAAGATGACACAGGACAGGGAAGTGTTTTATTGTTTTACATAGATTCACTGAGAGTCACAGCTAGACTTTCCAGCACCTACCAACAGCAACAACAACAAAGTCAAGTGGTATAGAAAGAAAGACTACATAAAAAGAAACTTTCTCCATTGTTAGAATATTCATAGCAAAAACTGGTTTCCACACAAACAAAGTCAACCTTGGAAAAACTATGCAAGACTATTGGAATAAATTAGTCTCCATTCTTAAGGGAACACAACATGTACAATTGTTTCCTAGGTGCCAGCTATAGTAACTAATCTTAAGATATAAGTAGTGATTTACTGCACCATAATTTTATACATATAGAAAGTACATTCTGATCATAAAGACTCATTTATACCATTCCTGAACTAAAAAGAACTGACTGATATTCAACTAATCAAGAATTAGTGGAGTAGAAGGAAGAAATCCAAGCTGACTATTGGCAATAATCAGGGTTCCTTGGAATAGCAATTGACATGTTTCAACCAATAGCTGTAATGCTGTACATGTGCATTCTTCTATGCCCAGAAATTTGGTACATGGCTGCCCAGCCAGGTAACAGAAAGAGATCCACATCCATGCCCATTCCTAAAAATAAGTGATGCAACAGAATGGAGAAATTGTAGAACATCATTACTTTTAAGTGAAGCTATAATTGAATTAAAGATTATTTTAAAATGGTTGAAGTGGGATGTAGACATGGAATTACCATAAAATTAAGCTGGAGTCAGAAGAGAATCTGAAGAAGGAAATAAATGTTGCTGATAGACACTGTTTAGCTGAAAGCATGGAATAGCAGACAGATGTTTAACTGTGTCTAAATGTGTCTGCAAAGGTATTTGACTGCATGGATAATAACAGACAATAGAGGATGTGAACCATGAGCTATAATGAACATTGTGAATATGGGGGCGGGTCTAGAATCACTGTCTTGAGATGCAACTTGTACAGAGAACAAAAGGCAGTTATTCGAATTGAGGAAGGGAATACTCGGTGGTTAAAAAAAGGAAAGATGTGTGTCAGGCTTTTAACCTTTCACCATATTTATTTCATCTAGATTGTGAAAAACAATTTCAAAAGCTGACCTACATGAAGAAAACTGTGGCGTCAGGCTAGAGGAAGACTCCTTAACAACCTGCAAAGTGTAGGTGGCATGAACTTGCTTGGTGAAAGCGGGCAGGGTTTGAAACACTTAATGAAGATACAAAACAATAGCCTGCAATCTGGATTTCACTTCAACATCAATAAAACAAAAATTCTCACAACCAGGCTAATAAATACCATCACAATAAATGGACAAAAAAATTGAAGTTACCAAGGAATTCAATTTATGTAGCCCACAATCCACAGCCATGGAGTTAGCAGTCAGAAAAACAAATGATGTATATGCACAGGTAAATCTGCTGCTAAATATCTCTTTAAGATGTTAGAAAGCAAAGCTGTCACATGAAACTAAAGAGTATATGAGCCAAGTGGTTGCATTTTCAAAGGTCTCGTCTGCATATGCATGCTGGTCAAGGATTATGTAAGTTGATTAATAATATCATATCTAACATGACATGACACAAGAAGAATCAAATCTCTGCTTGTCAAAGTAGACTTAGAATAAGTTTCAGATGTGAGGATGAGGGGGCTTCATCTCACCTGCTTTGTTCTTGTCATCCATCAGGAGAAACTAGTTCCAGCAGAAGCATAGCATGTGGGGGAAAGTAGAGGAGCAGAGGTAAAAAGATCCAAATGCCCAAGACAGTTCTCCAGGAATTGACATCATTGCTGTACCAATGGGCTCAACTCCAGGGACAGCTGTGAGGATGATACAGGACTTGGCCATGCTCTGTTGTACTTAGTAGAATTGCTCTGACTCAGGCTTAATGGCCATAACAAAGTCTTTCTGCTTTAGTGTCCTTTTTTCATACTTATAGAGTTGTTCTTTTACCAAAATGTGCTAAAATAGAACAAAATTCCACTCCGATTCCATGAGATGTAGCTTGCCTATGTGTAAAAGACTTTACTGAAGGTGGACATGAAATTTAAACTGGGAAATTGCTGAGGCTTTTGTCTTTAGTGTACGATATGAAAAAGTAATAACAATTTGTAAATTATTAAGAGTTCATGGGGAAAGGATTGGGGAAGGGATGGGAAATATGGGGAGCTGGTATTGGGGGCCTGGATGGAAGAGGATGTTTTGAGAGTGATGATGGCAACAAGTGTGCAAATGTGGCCTGCATACAATTGATTTATGTATGGATCATGATGGGAGTTGTATGAGGCCCCAATAAAAATGATTTATTAAAAAAAAAAGGAGGGGGAGAGAGGAGTTCATACCAAGGGCTCAAGTAGAAAATATTTGGAAATGAAGATGGCAACATGTGTACAAATATGCTTGATACAAATGATGTATAGAATGTTATAAGAGCTGTAAGAGCCCCCAGTAAAATCACTGGGGGAAAAAATGCTTCCACCATCCACTTTGGTCTGAGTTGCTCCTCTTTTCCTCTCCAGATTTTCCTCTCCTTGTTTTTCTCTTCCTGACTTTTTCTCAAACTATGGATAATTGATGTTTTAGCCCTTGACAAGGTCTTCTTAGAAAAGTAGTATTTCCCCCAGATTCCCTTCATGGACACATGGACCCCAGCAGCATGTGTGGTGCGAGATAACATCTCACAGTGTCTGCCATTGCTGGAGAATTGCTTCTGTTCAAATCATTTGTGGGGAACTTTCTACTCTGTAGTATTTGTTTAAAGTCCTGTTCAATACAGCAGCATAGATCAATAGCAACAACCTTTTGAGACATATCAAACCAACCTCCCCTCCCCCCACCTATACAGCAAATATCTCTTGTCTCAAGACAGGTAAGTTCAACGAGCTTCCAACGAGGTCATGTTTCTTTGTCATGGGTTCTGTTACTGAAAAACCCAATCTAAGAAGAAAGCTAAGTCATAAAGCAAAAAAGAATACTAAAAAATCTTTTGTAACAGTGAAAATGAAAGATGTTTATTAATCAATAAAGCTTGCTTTCCTCTTTTTCTTTCCGTTTTTAAAAGGTCTTCAATAGAATGATTTCCACTTACTTTTTTTCCTAGAACAAGTTTTTTTAAAAAAAAACAAAATTATTTTCATCTGAATAAGGCATTTAAAATTCCAAATAATTCATATCTCAAGTGATATTTGAATTCAGATGCCTTAATATTGTCTGAGCAAATGAGTGGTGTATAACCTTTAAATATATATTAATGTATATAACCTTAAAATATATTTCGGTATATATAAAAATATGTATCTAGATATATTTGATACATAATTTCTCATTTTTGTAGTTGAATACTTTAAAATGAAACTGACATTTTACTCTTGAAAAATAAAATCTTGCTCCATATTGATTTAACAAAAGAAATAAAGCTCAGACGCCAGATAGGAAAGTTAGTTATGATGATATATGCAGGGCAGAAGAAACGAAAAGGCAATGCTGGTGGAGGTTAGATCTAACCCAACACACAAAAAAGGGAGGGTGTTTTTGACTGAGTTGAAAAAGGATAATCTTTGTATTTTCCAAGAGCTACGTAATCTCTGAGCAACTGACCCAAGGGTCCTAACAGTTAGAGAGATGAGATCTAAGGTACGAGTGTCTTAAATCAGAAAAACAGTGAGTGGAAATGCACAGTGGGAAGCAATGTGACATTGGCATAGAACAGACATAAATGTGCCACGAGCTAGTGCCCTAGTGCTTCCTCATTAAGCAATTAACTCTGAAGTCCACAGTTCAAACCAAAATGAGCAGCTGTTCCTCAAGAGAAAGATGGGGCTTTCACTCCTGCAGAGTCACAGGCTCAGAAAAGCAGAGGGGGCGTTCTTACCTGACTTACTGGGTCAGTAAGAATCAGCATCGGCTCCCAACCCGTGAGTGAGAGCTTCAATTTTAGGGATTTATTCCTCCCTCAATTTTTCCCCATGGAGCAGAGGCTGTCAAAGTTCACATGTAACAGGATCCCTGGAGAACTTGGTAAAACACAGATTGCTTGACTGCAAGCCTTTAATATTCATCTTTTATCCCCCTAGCCCCACCCACCCAAATGTTGCTATTCTCCATAAATTTGAACTCATGGTGACTGCCTGTGTTCAGATTAGTACTGGTTCACAAAATTCTAGTTACGAATGTGATCAATTACTTTCCCGAGGACTATTGGCCTATCACCTCCTTCTATACCTACAAAGGGAGTTGTAAATGTTTGTGAGAAAAAAAAAATTAAAAACATAAATATTATTTAATAACATAACTCCATTCAGGCAAGATATTTTTACAAGCTCTGATGATAATGTAATGCAAATATAAACTTTTTAGCATTATTACTTGAAGAAATAGAGCTTATATAATCCTGAAAAATGAGAAGAATATCTGTCCGCACTCACACAAAGCACCCTCTCAATGGAGCCACATCAGGAGTATAGCGTGAATTCCTAATGATGTCCCATCAAAACGCTCACAAAATTCCTCTTGTGGAAGATAAATGACCAGGAATATTGTAGTTGAGGAAAAATCACTGGAGAAAGTTTCCCAGTCATTGGGAAACACCAAAGCTTTGCCTAATTTACTTACCTCTTGGTCCTAATAAGGTCAATTTTTGACCTTATAAAAAGTTAACAAATGAAATGCCTGGAGCATTCAAAACACTAGACATGACTTGATTTGACTGACCCACTTTTGCCTGTGCAAAAACATTTCCACCTTTCAATAGTCATTGCCTTTTTTGTGCTTCATCTTTAGAATCCGGATAAATCCATGTTCCATCTCTTATTACAATTCTCCCTGAAAATGTTTCAAGATCTTGATCCCACTTGTTTTAAATTTCCATTGAAAGCTCTTCTCTTGTCTGTGGCTAATTTGGACACCATATATTTTTTTTTGGCGTCCATCAAGCCAAAGGTCTGTTCAACTTTAATTTTCCAGACAGGATTGCATGAGCTGAACCAATCGAGATGTCTACGGTGTTGGCTGCTGTTTCTGCAGTTAATCATTGTCATCTTCAATTAGGGCACAAACAGGAATGTTTCCTTGCAAATTAATGTGGATGGTCTGCTTCTGCCGCTTTGGGATTCTGTTTAACATTGTCTAATCCCTTCTCAAAATGAATTATCCATTTGTAAACTGCTGATTTCCTTGGGGTATTTCCCCCATAAGCTTTTCATAAAGTATTGATGATTTCACCATACTTTTACCCATATTTTGATGTTTATCCTTCCTTCAATTTTAACAAAATTCATACTTTTTGGAGTGTATGAATTCAAACCGATGTCTATCCTTCTGAGTGCCTCCAATGAGGTATTATGCAGACATGGTATAACAAGTTTATAGGAATTTATTTTGTTCCAAACTTTTTTTGAAAATTCATAGTCTATTCATAAGTGCATTTTTGAAGATCCCTTGTACACTCTGTAATAAATTTAATATGTCTTATAATCCTATAATATTTACTTACAGGCACACATGTGCTAACTTGTTACTTCAGCAGATAACAATATACACAAGTACAAAGAACACTTATGAAGGACATATTAAGGTAGAAATAAAATAACCTAAGAGTAGACATTATATTACCAAAATAGAATATAGTACCATGAGTGGAGTATTATTTATTTTAATAAAATGCATGGTTTGGAGTTTTACTTATTGGCAAAAAAGGAAGTAAATACAGAAAATTATCAGAAAAATGTGAATACACATTATGATAATTAAGGTTTTGTGTCAATTTGATTGGCCAAGATTCTCAGTGGTTTTGCTTCTCTATAGAACTCAAATTAAGACAAGTATATACAGTTATTTTTATATATATAAAAAAACAGGAAGCATAAAAATGTTCACTGTAATTAATTTTCACTATAATATTGTATATAATTTTGTATTCTGTATATCTTATATATTTGAAGTATTTGAAAATGAGTGCACAATATATTCTTGATCAAACAGCAAAAACACCCATTTATTTATTTTATAGTAAAACATATTTAATAATTATGTGTGTTAGTCTGGGGAAACTAGGGAAATATCTACAGAAACTCATTTCTGTATAAAAGATAATTTTATCTAAAAGGTAAGTGTACATTAAGCAAGTATCCCAACCAACCTAGTGCTCTTCAAGCTCATAAGTCCATCATTAGCCAATATAGTTGATATATATCTACAAAGTCATCTTCCATTGCACAAAACACACACATTGATGATGACTGCAGGAGGAAAACCTGACCAGTGAGCATATAAGCATTTCAGCACTGACAGGGGTCTCTACCCCACAGCTGCTCCAACACCCAGGGCTGCCTTAGGGTAGGTTCATGTGGCTTCTCCTCAGAAATATCTTACAGGAAGGGAGACTTGCCAGCTGAAGCAGGGAACCACCTAAGACAGCTGCACACTGGTCCAACCACCAGAAAGCAGAAGACACGGGAACTAGAGAAGCGAGGCTCAATGTGCCATTCCTCTCTCTGCCCTTCAATTACTCCCACATGTGTTTATTGGCCAGGTTGGCACAACCAACCTTAGCTGTCTCATCTTGTAAGGCTTTGTAAATCATAGGACTGTCTGCATGTAAACTACTTCAAATTCACTCAGACCTAAAATTGGGAGAAAAACCAGTCTTTAGTACAGACAAAGATGTTGCTCATTACTAAAATATTTTAAGCAGAATGGAGTAGCATTTCTTTGAGAAAATACTAATAATCTATACTAATACATAAAAGAATACATCTTGTCTTTTTCATATCTTTGTAGTAGCACAGTTGGGGACATTTTCAAGAATGCTTATGTAATAAAACATTATTTTAAGCATTTTGGATTATTTGTTTTTATTTTAAAAATTTGTACCTTCTGACATTTGGGGGAATTTGCCTTAAGAGCCAGAGCATGCATATGTCTGTAAACATGTAAGGATGTCAGATACTCTCTACTGAAAGAAGGCAAGTGAGAACAGTGTGCTGTTCCTATTAAATTTAGCCGTGTAAACCCAACCAAGCAGATGAATGGAAACACTGCAAAGGCCTCAAGCATTAAACAACTCAGCTAGATAATTTAGGCCAAGGAGAAAAATGGAAGCAATAACACCAACTTGCTTTCTAAATCTTTAAAATCATAGTTGTGGAACAAAAATAGTGAACTTGTAACATCCTGTGCTGCCTTCATGAGCACCATTTATTTTATGTGTCCTGACAATTAATGAATGGTATCCTAAAGGGGAATTAAGAAAATTCTTTGTGGGAGTCAGATAACATGATTATTGGGATGATAGCTGTAAGATGGTATGGTGAGCAGGCCAGAATGCTGACCTTCGGATTAGAAAACTTAGAATTGTTGCATTTTATCTTCATAGTTGTGTGCATCTGATTAAAATCTCTCAAGGACCCATGCCAATGCTCAGTTGAGTTATATACTTACACCAACAGTTGTTAGATAAAGTGAGGTAAATTTTATAGAGTAAATTTTAAAGGAATATAAAAATATAATTTGTCCTAATTTTAGTGTCCCAAACTAATTTCGTAACAGGTTGAGTAATACAATACATTTGGTTCAGCTAAGGGATCTCAGAGTAGCAGTGGAAAGATGGACCACTTACTTGGCTTCTATGTATCTTGGCTTCATAAATGCTATTTAGAAATGTATGGGAACAATGTGAGGAAAATAAGATAGAAATAGAAATATAGAGATGATAGTGATGCAGTAATCTGCACACACAGAATCTTGAGCTACATAGCTTCCCTTTGAGAAACATCTGACTCCTTATATATTCATAGTCCACAATGTTATAATATAGTTGTAAAAATCTCAATGGAAATGGGATATAATCAATGTAGTAGCTTCCTGCATGCAGTCTGTATCTCTCATGTTCCTTATATACAAAGAGATTGCTCTGCCAGGTATAAAATTGTGTAGTAAATTTATAACTGATAATACATGTCTTGATAGTCATAATAAATGCCCACGTTACTGGTTTATGTATATACTATGCTATATTTTCTTTCTAAAAGATTACTCCATAACAATGTATATTTCAACTCATGACAAGCAACATACAATGTTGTATTTCAGAGTGACTAGGTATCCCAGTTTTTAACAATTTAACAATGTCCCATACTTTAAAATTAAATAAATATATTGCAATACTATTTTTGCATTCTATGAATATTGTTGGTGCTCCATAAAGACCAAATTTTTAATCAAGAACTCCCATTCCCCATGGTCAATGGTGTCCCGCTTAAAATCTGGTCACTTTAATATCATGCTTTTCTGAAGTCTCTCAGTGTTATTTCTCTACTTTTCCTTTGAAAACATTACTGTGAAATATAGTATGCCTCTCAAACACAGCAAAAGCAATACTAATGAAAGCAGTAGCTAGACAAAAGAGAAGTATTGATTTGGAAGTCAAATAAAGGTTATTAAACAACATAATGGTGGAAAATCAGTGAATATTGGTGGAAATCAGTGCTTGTGCTTTAGGAACATTACAGCAACAATCTTGATCATCAAAATCAAAGAAGAAATTCTCCAAGTTATTAAAGATCAATGATGATGATAATTACAGAAATGAGAGAAGAACTTCTACATGGAGAGATTGCTAAGGATAAGGATTAAGGATCCAGTACAAAAGTAAAATATAGATGGTGGTGATTCCACCCCTATAAAATTAAGAAGCTGTGATTTCATCCTTTGTTACCTGAAAGGCTGTTTCCCTCTTCTTGGACCTGAGGCATCCCTTCTTTTCTTACTGCATCCACCACCCGGGCTGATCTCCAAACTGCTCCTGGGATAAAGCTTTCCTTTCTTGGAGGACAGCAGATAATAGTCATCAAGTTGTTCTATGGGTCTGTTGCTAGCCTATAGAATTCCAGATACCAGGCAGCTGTCCATCATTTTGTACTGTTTCTGTTTTCTACTGCTATGGCTAAATGGATTTATCAGCTACAGGCTTAATATCTTAAACATAAGATAGAGTATACATACTAAGTTATAGTTTTTCCAGGGCTTGTTTCCCAAGTTTTTACAACAGAATATTCTAAGTCTAGATTTTTTATAGTTCATCTTGAAAACATAGGTTTCTTCTCATATTTAATGATCAGAGACAAGTAGAAGCCAGACAGCCCCTTTAAAACATTGGCTATAAATCTCCTCAATTAAATATTAAGTTCACCAAGCATTTTTGTTTGTTTTTGCTACTACATAAAGCATGACCTTTCCTCCAATGTCCAATCATATATGCATCATTCATTTAAAAAAAATTAAAAAAATATTTGCATAACACTTTGGATTCCCATTCAACAAAATTAACACAATGTATTCAGTGACATTGCTCATATTCTTCAAATAGGAGAACATTATCATTATTTTAATAATCACTATTCTGATTGTTCTGTTTCCATTAGTTTAATTTCCCTATTGTTTGTTTTAAATAAACACCCTCTTCTGCTTCTTTTCCTTATTGCAATTGTCCTAGTGGCTATTTTGTATGTTTTTTTTTTTTTAAGAAACACAAAACTTAAGGGTGATATTCAATACTTTGCGCCTCATTTCAGCTTTAAAGTGTTGTAAGGTATTTTCTCTCTTTAGCAAGAGTCTGCTCTTGGGGGTAGAAACTTTAATTGCATGTAATTCACATATCATATAATTTAATAGTACAATCATTTAAGAAGATTTCTGCAATCATTACCACAATCAATTTCAGAACATTTTCTTCTGTTCATACTCATTGCTGTTCGCTGTGCATTATCCCCAAACCTCCTCTGTTACATCACTGCTATTGTTTGTTTTTCACATGCCATTGAGTTGGCTCCACACTAAGAGACCCAACTGGATGAAACACTGCTCTGTCCTAACAATTGTTCCTGTGCATCAGCCCATTCTTCCAGCCAATTTTTCAATCCATCTCCAATGTTTATCCCTCGCCCTTTCACTGTCCCCTCGATTTTACTAAACATGATGTACTTCTTCAGAGACTGATACCTCCTAAGAAAGGTCCAAAATATGTAAGATGACGTCTTGCCATCCTTAGCTTTAAGAAGTACTCGGGGTGACCTTCTTCTAAAACATAATTTTTGTACTTTCAGCAGTTGGTATTCTCCAATCTCACAACTCAAATGCATCATTGATTCTTGCTCAGTATTCCTTTTCCAGTGTCCAACTTTCAAATTCATACTAAGAAACTGAAAATGCCATGTCTGGGATCACGTACACCTTAGTCTTCAAAGTAGGATCCTTGCCTTTTAAGATTATAATGAGGTCTTTCACAACAGACTTTCCCATTGAAGCACATATTTTTATCTCTCAAGTGCTACTTCCATGAGCCTTGATTGTGTACTCACATAAGACAAAATTCTTAACAGTCTTGATCTTTTCTCTATGCCCTGAGTGTTTATTAATCCACTGACTTCATTCTTACAATTTATTCAATTATTTAAAGAATTTCATCAGAAAGAATTTTAATACACAGGAAATTCTCACCAGTCTTTGTAAAATAAATTAGAACCTTACTATGAAGCAAATAAAAATTCTCCCAGATTCTATGGGCCACTTCTAAAACCATGTCCTATAATCAAATTTCTAGCTGCTTCCCAAGAAGAGAAATTACTGACAGTTGGTCAGAGAAAAGGAAACTGTTCAGAAAGAAGAAGTCCTACCAATTGAAGAAGGTTTTCATCAAATTGTTACACTTCTCTATATATTTATGAGGTAGAAAACACAACTGGGATTGCTGAAAGGAAAACACGAAACACTTGCTGATGAGAATCAAGGATTGCAACCTTCAGTATAGCTTACAACTGAATGTCAAGAAGAACAAAATCCTTGCAACTGGACCAAAAGGTAACATTTTGTCTTGTATTGATCCACAATCAAAGTTCATAGAAGCAGCAATCAAGAGACCAAAAGAGGAGTTGTATTTTGTAAATATGCTTGCACAAGATTCTTTGAAATATTGTAAAGCGAGAATGTTCCTTCGAGAACTATGGTGTCCCTGACCCAAGCCATGGTGTTTTCTATTTCCTTAGATGCATGTGAAAGTTAATTAAGAATAATTAACTTATTTGAATTATTGTGCTGCAGAAGAATATTGAAAGTACAATTGTCCTTTAAAAGAACAAATAGATCTGCCTTGGAAGACTTTGTAGCTTCTTAGAGGCAATGATGGGAATATTCACTTTTACATACTTTGGCAAAATTATTAGGGGAGACCAGACTCTGAAGGACATTATTCTCCATGAAGGGGAGGGGCAGTAACAATGAGAAAGGCCGTCAAGAAGATGGGTTGACACAACAGCAACAATGGGCTTAAGAATAGGAACAATAAATGGCGCAGGACTGAGTAGTGTTTTCTGTTGTGTATAAGGTCTCTATGGGTCATAAACAGGTTGATGGAATCTAACAGCAACAACAACAACAACAACAACCAGAAAACAGAGGGTAGAGCAACCGTTTCGGTTTACAAGAGAATGAATGAAGAGTATTTTCTCATCAGTAAAAGTAGAGTGAACCTATAATATATGGAGAACAATTTAATAATAAGGTTAGATTTTCTTGAAAACAAAAAGCTTTACGGACTCACTGGAATAAAATTTTGAACCTATGTCTCAAAATTATCTCTCTAAGTCTTAGATAAACTAATGCTTGGCATGCAACATCCAACACTATTAAGCAGGAGAAAAGTTCCTCAAAACCCTGTACTCAGCAGTATAAAGTCCAAAATATCTGGCACCCAAGGAAAAGAAGAGGCAAGCATGATCCTTAAACAAGTACAAATTAATACAAGAATAGGGACAGAGATAGCAGAATTGACAGCATCAGTAGAAGAGGTTTCTATGAGAAATGGTTTAAATTATGTACAGTAATGTAATAATATAAAGAAAATCTGAATATAGTTATTATTGAATTAAAATATAATAAAATTCCAATATGAGAATAAATAAAAAAACTTTGCAACAAACTTATAGAAATTTTAATTTAGCATATGTAAAGGTATTGTTATTATCTAAGCTTCTGAATGTGGT
>PVJH01017591.1:0-47424 GCA_004026705.1 Nesogale talazaci | reverse complement strand
TTTGTTCCCAAAACCCAAAGAGAATTTAAAAGGAACATGAATGGATCCTTTGAAAATGCTAAAGCAGCATTTTCTTTCCATTATACCATCGCCTGGTGTAAATCCAAGTGCAGAATTCTTCAGGAAAAAAATGATAAAGACAGAGAAACACAGTTTTCAGAAATGGACAGAGCTCAATAGTCGGAATATCTAAAAAGAATAGCTTCACATTTTGATTTTATTTGATACGATTTCCTCTGATTTTATAAACATACTTTCTGACTTCACCTTGTATATATGAGGCTGTGCAACTTCAAAGATAGTCTTTGGAACCATCAACTACTAGCTGTCCCTGCAAGGGAGAGAGGTGAGTTCTACACGCATAAAGATTGACAGTCATGAAAACCTACAGAAGCAATGATTCTGCTCTGTCCTATATAATCACAGTGATGCAGCAATGGACTCTGTGGCAGGGCACTTTGGTGAGAGTGTGCCATCAAGCTGATTTTGACCCATAATGACCTTATAGGACAGAATACAACTGCCTCATAAGGTTCTCCAAGCTGTAAATATGTATGGGAACAAATTGCAAAGTGTTTACTCTTCCAGATATCCTTTAGGGTTTGATCTGCCAGTCTTTTAATCAGAAGTGGAGTGCTAAACCCCTGCGCTATGGTGGCTCCCGACATATAAATGCATATATGTATATCTACACACACTATACATACATGCTTATACCTACACAGACACACACATATATATACACACCATTTTTGAGAATGGCAGAAATACAATATGAGAAGACAAGTTTCAAACCCTGTATTTTATATATTTTAAATGAATATTATTAAGCAAGAAACAAGAAAAAGTGAATTAAAACAAAATACTGATCTAAATTAAAGAAAAAGATAGTATCAGAATAAAATTAGCTAATCTGGCATTTGATATTGTGTACTGCATACTTACCTACAATAAAAACTCTTAATAAAAATGTGACCATTTGTACATTGCCTCTCACCCAATATTAATCTGAAAAGCATTGAATTTAGTCCGTTCCAATTCTGCAAAGCATTGCATCCCTATACCCATCAGGGATTTCTAATGACTTCTTTGGCATGAACTTAATCGTGCAACATTTACAGCGATTTTCAATTACGTTTCCTTTCATTTTTAATGGAAACTCCATCTTTAGAAAGGATGCACTCTCAGTTTATTTGTGTGCTGACTAATGGGCTAAGAGACCCTATTCCCAGCATCTAACTGTAAGGAGTGGTCCCTCTCACCCACTCTTTTGGAGTCAATTCTGACTCACCCTGACCATCGATGATAGTGTAGATCTGCCCCTGTGCTTTTCTGGAGCCGCAGTCTTGACAGGAGTAGAAGGCTGCTTCTTTCACCTTAGAAGCCGCTGGTGACTTCAAATCTGCTGATCTCGCAGTCAAGACCCCAACCTTCAGTCACTGTGTCACCAGTGTGGTCACTAATAGGTCCACCTAAATGGTCACTACTAACCGTCAATTGAAAGCAAAATCATTTATCTTAAAGAAAGGGACAGAAATAATTTTACAAATGTACTTCCCATAGCATCCCCCGTCATTTGAAGTTATTTTCAAGCTCGTGAGTAAATTGAGAAAGTTCATAACTTCAGATGTGCTCACGTCTAGCATATAACTTTATTTTCAACATAAATATCAATGTTGCTATTGTTAGATCTGCTGCGTGGATCCTATTCCTATAAAATCTATATGCCGTAGAAGGAAATACTGCCCGGTAAAGATTGGGGTTATGTTTGAGCCCACAGCGGCAACCAATATGCCAATCCACTTCATTTCACCAGTGCAGTATACAGAACAGGCATCAAATTTAGTGAAAGGAATCTTTGTGTGTGTGTGTGTGTGTGTGTGGCATCACTGCCCTGGTGGGAGTAGGAAGCCAGGCCTTGCTCCTGGAGAGCTGCTGCTAGATTTGAACTGTAAACCCTGTGGGCTGCACTCCCACACACAACCACTACATCACCAGAGCTCAGTGAAAGGAATCTTTTATTTTTTCCTTTCCTTCATGCAATTCATCAACAATCATTTCTTCAGCACTTTATATGGACCAGGCACTAAATCAGAGCCTCTGGAAAGAAGAATAAGCTCAAATCCCTATTTTAATGATAGAGTCTGTGGGTGGGGAGGCAGGGAGAGAATGGAGAAGGATGTCCTGAGATGTGGCAGAGAAAGCATGAAGGAGGGACTCCTGACTCTGATGAGGGGGGCAGACGCCAGCTCTTTTAAATAAGGACACTTCTAGAAGTTTGTCAGATAAAGCCTTGTGTCACAAGGTTGAGCTAATGCGTCTCAGCTATGTACAGAAGGGAAACTTGGCAGAACATCCATGTTCTTTTGGACAAGCAAGTCGAGAGTAGTGAGGTTCGTCTCCAATGAGTCTGCAGTGGATGTGGCTCTTTCCTGACGGACACACAGCTCTGAAGTGAAATTGAAAATAAAAACAAGACTATCAACAAGACTACCTTCGCTTCACATAGAAAATGTTCCAAGGAGGTTAACTCAGATAATGCTGATTTTATCTGCTGTAAAAGATATATTTCTGGGGAAGAGAATGCTGTGAAAATAATGAAGGCAGCCGATGTGCAAATGTGGTTGACACACAGGAGGAATGTATGGATTGGGATAAGAGATGTAAGAGCCCCCAATGAAAGTTGTTTTTTTTAACCAATGTCTGAAAAATGTATATAAATAAATGAATAATAATATCGAAAGGAAAACCTCTAAATAGTTCAAAGTCTTGCCGCTGACCTCCAGACGTGTCCCCCAGTTGAGTCCGATAGGGTGCCACAGCCTGACACTAAAGTATATCCTTGGCGCTCCCTCAGGAACTCCATCCTCTGGCCCTCCTGCTGCTCTGCTGCACGCCCTTGCCTCAGTGTGCTGGGGTCATACCAGGTGCCCTCCCAACCTTGCTTCTCCAATGTTGTCCCCTTAGGGCCTTGGGTCAGGAAGGGATAATGTATTTCACAGTGGGGCTAACCATAGGGTCCTTTCTGTGGCGTGGCTGTTCTGAGTCGGGGGGACCTTTCTCGAGGATTGATGGCAAAAAAGTAAAAAGAAAAAGATGTTTCTCACTTTGTAAGACTAAAATATTCTTCAAATCACTGAAGAGCACATAAGAAGACAGTGAGAGTTTGTATGATTGGAAAAAGAAAATGATATATATGGATCAAAAATAATTTTAAAATTGTTGTGAAGGACATGATTGGCTCTTCTGTCTTGAAAGTTTTCTGACCCCTGCTCTAGAACTTGACATCCCAACCTTATTTGGACTATCATCCCTTAGAAAAATTAATCAGCACTCCCCTGCCAAAGGAAAACTCTGGGACTAGAGTCCATGGCCCTGGGTAGAGTGTAGGTACATGCTCCTGAAGCCCCCCCCACCCCCCCACCCCCCGCATCCTTTGAGCACCCTGACCCCCAGAGGTGAAATTTCACCTCTGGGAAACTCTGCTCTAAAATAAATCATGAGTATCTAGGCTTGGTGACCTATGGGCCACAGGACCACTCATTGAAATGCTGAATACAGTCAAAATAACTATTTTTGTTAGGTAGCATACAACTTGCTGTGTCATTAATTAGTTATGTTACCAATACCTACATGAAGGAGAAAAAAATTAGATAAAATTATACATATAACCAAAAAGAGCAAGAAAACCCTGGACATTGCATTAAAAGGCACCATGAACGCGAATAGACGTGCTTTGAAACTATGATGCGATTACTAGATCTTGAATGCTATGCTCTATTGAATCATACTCCTGAAGACTTATGTCCTGTAAAAGCTGCGGGTTGGAGGACGCAGAGAGTTTAGGAAAGTTGTCAAGGGAAAACATAATAAACTGATTAAGATCTGGAGAAAGCAATAAATGAAAATTCAGAAGTGAAACTGGAAAGTGAGCGAGTGACATCAATCAAATCAAATGAATAAGGGAACTACATCCTTAAGCAGGTCAGTGGAGAAGGCATTTGAAAAGAGATGTAATAGGAATTTGAAGACAAGCAAGGTCACTTTCTTTCCAAGGGAGATCATACATAGATAAAATAAACTTCGAGGAGCTCGCAAATCAAAGCAAATCAGTTGCCTTGCAATCGGTCCCCACTCACACCATCCTTCACGTATTGCAGAAGATAACTGCTCCAAGAATATTTTTAGGCTGTGCTTATTTGGAAGCAGATAGTCTGTTTTTCTTCTCAGGAGGCTTCAGCTAGGTGGGCTGTGGCAGTCACATAGTCTAGTGCCAATTTGACTAAGAGTGTAGGTGTGGAGTCTAGTCTGTCTATCCTGTGATAGCCAATGTGACCTCGGTGTGGGCATGGCTTTCTCTGAGAATTTCACAACATTTCCCTGTTGGAGATGAGAGACCAGAGACACGGTCCTGGGAGACACTCAATGAGCTACTGACAAGACAAAATGGCGCATCCTGATTCCTGGAGACTGGAGGAGCTGGAGGAGAAGCTACATGGGCTTACCCTGAGGGAGTCAAACCTCTGGGGCCAGAGAAGTCATGTGAAGACTCCTGCCGGTGCTGAGATTCTTGGAAGGCACGGAAAGACCCCTACCAATGCTGAGATGCTTCTACCGCCAGTGGATACTGCTGAGGGACCCTGAACCCTGGACATGAGGTGTCATGGGGACACCCTGGCCAGCACCAGGATGCTTCTACTTAGGCTGGACACAAAGACTCTGCACCCACTGGCCTGTGATTGTCTTGGTGTCATTGCACGTGTTTGTGAGTTAGAACAAGGTTTTATAGACTGGTATTGGACATATGGGTTAATGTCAGATTTATGACCTTTGAATGGACTGGCTTGGGATGTCCTTTCATTGTTCCATTACTCTTGTACCTTTCCCTTATCTCCATATGCGTGTTTATGAGTTTGTTTCTCTAGTCTACCCAGACTAACACAATGGGTCTAAGCCACCAATCTTTTGCTCAGGAGTCCCGTGCTTTATGCCCAGGGACTCCTGAAAAACTGGTACAAAACCCCAAACCACGCCCATCTCCATACCATCAATTCTGATTCATGCTGATGCTATGTAGTTGTTGGTAGGTGCCCAGCTCTAGCACCGCGGCTCAAAACAATGCCAGGTCCGGCATCATTCTCACTGTGGTTCCAGTGCCTGAGCCCACTGTTGTAGCCACTGCTGTTCATCCATCTGGCTGTGAGCCTGCCTCCTTTGCACTGCCCCTCCACCTGACCAAGCATGGTGACCTGATGGGAGAGAGTCAACTGCCCCCTAAGGGTCCGAAGGCTGTCATCTCTATGCAAGGCGATGACCCTCTCTTTCTCGCTCGGAGAGACTGGTGAGCTAAAGCCAGTAGCCTGTGGGTAGGCAGCGGAGGACTCAACGACAGCGCCTTCAGGGTTCCTGCTGAACAGTTAGTAAAGATGAATGAACAGTAGTTAGGGACATATTTATGGAGGGTACATTCGTATGTGACTGTGGCCTTTAACCCTGCAGTATATTTTTCTACGAAGTCCCCTAAAATTACTAGGGGTCACCACATATTAGACATGTTCACGATCTGTTCTTCTGTGTTGTACCATTTTCTATCTGCTTTCTGACTCTTCTTGAAACTCTGTGCTAGCCCATTTTCAATAACACAAAAATGACCATCTTAAATAGAGCCTACTCCCGTTTCACTTCCTGGCCTCTTTCTCCATGATATTCTGAAGATAAATCAATGAGCCATGCTGTGAAACCTGGAGGACAGAAATCTCTTAAGAGTCGAGCAAGCATTTGGAAAAGCACACGCATCATTTTCAAAGCCTAACTTAAATGCCATCAAAAGAAATCACATTTCGTCTTAAGATAGTGCGTTATCAATAACAATAAGCTATATATTTTCAGGACCTCCTTGATCTCTTTATTGCCTTTAAAGAGAGATAATATTGCTGAAAGCAGTTTTCAAGAAGAAGAACAGTATTAGCTCAATATTTGCCCTTGTCAGTCTCACGAGTTCATGACAGCAGAGAGACTAAAGGGTAAAGGCGGCATCTGCTTATTCAGGAACGAACTCATATTTATCATTAATTTTATAAATATTTTATTTTTGATCTTCATAATTATTTTATTTCTACTTGTTTATCTCTATGGGGTATAAATTAGAGGGATATTAATGTTATTATTCCAAATAAAATGAGACTCATATTTTCCCAAAGTCATTTCAGATGCTAAATAAAATCCATTTCGAACCATCATTATTTTACTTAGTTTATTTATGCCTCCTTTTAACTCCCAGGTGGATTGTAAAATGCAAGAAAAAAGTATTTTGCTTTATTTACATGGGCATTACCAGTTAGATTGACTTTATTTTAAATGTCTTAATCAATAATCCTATTTTCACTAAGATTTCTATTTCTTATAAATAAAAATGACTGAATAAACATTAGGCAACTGTGAATGAATTTAATTCCTTAATTGTGATATAGTATTATTCTTCCAAAATGAGTATCACAGTTAACTAAATAAGTTAACTCAATAAGATCCACAAAAAAAAATGTTTTCACCCATACATGTTCAGAATGTATTTCTCTAAACTTCTTTTTAATCATAAAACAAACATGCAACCATCTTGTATATTAAATAGAATATGAGGGAGTGTATTTAAATTTTTTCAAGGTTATTTATTTATGTTTGAAAACTCTTGTTTTGAAGTCAAAGATACCTGATATCAGACCCCAGAGTTGGCATATGGTAGCCGTTTGTTTTCATGTATCATCCAACCTGGCAGAGTTAATTTCCTCTTCTGTAAAATGCAGACACAACTTTGCATTGTGATTAAAAAGAATATGGGACCCTATCCTATCTGAATTTTCATAAATACCAAGTGAATCATTGTTAACATTCAATTAAATACTTGAAGATGCTTTCAGAACTGACCCAATGGATGTGAGTGAGTGATAATATGAGTGTATTCCTTGAATAGATGCACATGTTTACTTATTTATGTTTGTGCCTGCAGGTATTCTTTTACAAAGATAAATAAGGAAATATCAACTGCAATTCAGCATCACAAGAGTCATTTTAGTAGACTCTTTATGCTTATTTGTAACTACTTTTACTAAGTGTAATAAATGTGGTTTCTTTCTTTCTTTTTTTTTGGTTCTTTTGATAGAGAGTTTGTGGCAAAATGCCATTACCTCTTAATTTCATTTTTCCAAAAACCGTTTGAAGTAACCTCCAGTTTTGATTCTTTTTTTTTTAAATCAGGGGAAAGCACGAATGCAGTCCCCCCACTACCACAAATTATGCAATCAAGTTTCCCACATTTGGAGAGTTTGTAGAGGTCAGTGGATAAGCCAAGTGCAATGGATAAGCCTTGCCCTGGGAAAGCCACTTAAGTGATCATGGTATCTCCCCTGCCAGTTAAGTTCCTGCTTTAATTCTAATGCGTAAATGTTAGCAGGATTAAAAATTACATTTAAGTTGCTTTTATACATCTCCTCCCACCTCACCCCCCCCCACAGAAAACCCAGAATGCTTTACCTGAACAAAAGGGCCCCTAAACCTGTCTTATCTTGCTGATCCCAAGAGAGTATTGCTCAGTTTAGTGTGTAAACTTGACAATTAAGATGAATGCAAAGATCATTCTTCTGAAGGCTTGGTCCAGAAATGCCAAAAATAGGAAAACATCTTCACAATGAATTTGCTGTGTGGTCCCAGCCACATGACTGTAACGCACAGTTACCCTACACCCTGCAGCAGGAGAAATTGCAAGGTCTTGCACCATACTTACAATCGCACCTATGCCCAAACTCTTTATTGTGGCTATTGTAGCAATCCATCTCATTAAGGACTTTTGGCTGCTCTTCTGTGGAATTAATATAAGAATTTCCCCCAACTCTCTCCAAAGTTTTACCAAATATTAGAAACTGTTTTTCAGCATTTGGTGGGAGATCTGATGCTTTCAGAAAATCTCCATGAAGACACCAACTATCCAGATGCCATTATCCCTCCCACAAAAGGAGGGCTCATCCCCTGTTGTTAGGACAATGAGTCAGATCCCCCAAATTTGTGGCTAAATCAAGTCT
The DNA here is from genome assembly GCA_004026705.1 of Nesogale talazaci. NCBI lineage: Eukaryota > Metazoa > Chordata > Mammalia > Afrosoricida > Tenrecidae > Nesogale > Nesogale talazaci. The sequence goes on along the minus strand of PVJH01017591.1, from coordinate 39,352 downwards.
CCAGCTCAAGGGCAATCAACGTTAGGATGCCCTCATGAATCTGAGGTTGATATATCTTATCATGTGTGGGACCAATACCTTCCCTTCCTAGCGCATGTATGTCCTGAGATGATCCCCTTCATTGCTGTATATCCTATAGTGCAACTCCTTCCTGTGATGTGTGGTTACCTGTAATCACGCCCCCTCTAAATTGATCTAAGCCTTGGTCAGCAATAAAGAAGCACTATTGGTTGCCTCTTCTCCAACTCCTCTCCCACATCTCCCGCTCTCTCCTGTTCCCGCTCCCCATGTCCGCTCCTCCTCCAGCCCGCTCTCTATCCATGTGGACAAAGAAGCAGGGTTGAGGTGAGCATGCTACCATAAGATGTGTCTGACTCCATTATTTCTCTCTCTCATAATTTCTATGACTTTGTTATGTTACTTATTATTACTACACAACTGTGCCTACCGGACCTCCGATGATGTTAGGGCCGAGCTCCCCTGACACCCTTCCACTTTACCGAGTATGGATGTTTTTCTCAAGGGACTGGCCTTTCCTGAAGATATGTCCAAAGTGGGCAATAAATCCTGCCATCCTTGCTTCTAAGATGGACTTATCCTTTAACAAATCCATGATACTTTTAATATGTTCCATCAAACTTCAAATTCATCAAGTCATTGTATAGTTTCCTTATTCAATATGCAAATTTCACATGCAGATGAGGCAGCAGAAAACAGCACTGCATGGTCAGGCACACCTTAGTTCTCAGAGTAGCTTGTGCAGGTCACCTAATGCGACGTGTCTTTTGGTCTTTTGACTGCTGCTTCCATGAGCATTGATTGTGGAGCACCAAAGGGGAAAAAAATCCTTCTCAATTTCAGCCTTTTCTCCATTTATAATTTCACCTATTGGTCTAGTTCTGAGGATTTGGATCTTTCTTACTTTGATTTGTAATTCATGCTGAAGAATGCAATCTTGGATCTTCATCAGCAAGTGCTTACGGAGCCCCTCAGGGCAAATAAGGTTATGCCATCTCCATAACTCAGACTGTTAATAAACCTTCCAACAATTCGGATGCCACATCCTTCTTACAACCCAGCTTCTCTGATCAGTTGTCCAGTGGACTGATTGAACAGGCACAATGAGAGGATACAACCCTGTCGCACAATTTTCCTGATTTTAAACCGTGCAGCGTCCCCTTGTCCTGTTCACACATCTGCCTCTGGATGGCTGTACAAGTTTCGGAATTCACATTCTTCTCAATAGCTATCCGTAGTTTGCTCAAGTTCACACAGTGGAATATCTTTGGATAGTTAATTGACACAAGTAAACATCTTTCTGGTTGTGGCAGTCAGTGACTCTGTTGACAATTTGACAGAGTGTAGGGGTGGAGTCTAGCCTGTCAATCTGGAGATAGCCAACGGGACCTCTGTGTGGGCATGGATTTTCCTGAAAATTCTGGGAAATCTCATGGTATTTCCCATTGGAAATGAGAGACTACAGATTCAGTTCTTTGGAGACAAACTACTGACAAGATGAGATAACAGCATGCTGACAGATGCTAATTCTTGGAAACTAGAGGAACTGGAGGATAAGCCACATGTGCTTACCTTACTGGTACCGAACCGCTAGCACCAGAGAAGCCACGTGCAGAATCCTGCCAGTTCTGAGATGCTTGTGAAGCCACAGGAAGACCCCTTCCAGCACTGAGATGTTTCTACCACCAATGGATACCTGATGGACCCTGAGTCCTGGAAATGAGGAGCCATGGGGATACCCCTGCCAGCACCGGGATGCTTCTACCACCACAGGATACACAAGACTATGCATCCACTGTCCTAGTGTCATTGCACGTGCTTCGTGAGTAGGAAGGATACTTTATAGATTGGCATCAGACACATGGGTTAATATCAGACTTATGATGTTGGACTGGACTGGGTTGGGATGCTTTTTCAACGTGCCCTTCCTCTTGTATATAAACCTTTCCCTTATATCCATATGTGTGTCTATGAATTTGTTTCTCTAGTCTACCCAGACTTACACACTGGTGTTCTCTACTTTAAACCAAGAGCCATCTGACATCAACTGAAACCTATTCACTTTGGATGACCCTGCTGGCATTTTAAATGCCAGTAACATAGCTTTCAGTATCACAGGAACAGACAAACCCCGACGGAAATCAACAGACAGATGAGTTGCAGAAAGGCTGGGTAAATGATTAAATCCAGACACATGACTTCAAAAGCATGCATTGTTTTATTTTGTTTTCCCCAGGTAGAGAAGTTAATGTAACTATCGGGCATACCTCACTCTATAAAATAATATCAACATGCTAAATGGGCTTTTAAATCTGAAAATACAGAGACCAAGCAGCTAAACATATCACAGAGCTGACCTCCAGGTAAGCATGCTCAAGGATGCAGGTCAGGAATGTGAAGAATGGCCATGGAATGTGATCATAGCTTTGAGGTTGTCTATGGGTGCAAATAGCTCTTTGATGACTGTTTTGCCTTAGTTCCATGGGTGCTTTGCAACCCTAACCCTCTTGCTAAACATATTTCTAATCTTCATCATTTCTCTCCCAAATCCAGGGCTCCTACATGTACAGGTGCTTCCCAAAAGAACTCCAAAAAAATTTCCAGCCATCAAGTCAATTCTGACTCACAATCACTCTATCAGGCAGCCTGGATATGCTTCTGTGGGTTTCCAACACTGTAAATCTTTATGGTATTAGTGCCTTATTTTTCTCCAGCAGAATGTCTGGTACTTTCAAAATGCTGATCATACAGTTTGCAGGCCAACCTATAATCAGTATAATTAAATAACAATCATAACCTTAGCTGTCATTTATTGTTCACACTAGCATAATTCTTTATGTGAATTAACCAACCAGTGGTGCACGAATCAAACATGACCCATTAAAAACCATGTATGTATGAGAATCGAATGTCATACAAATCTTAATGGGAGTTACTTTTTAATGAAAGATCAGCATGCATTTATGTGGATTACTGCTATCATCGCTGTGTGCCATGGAGTTGATACCAACTCAGAAACACCTAATATGGCAGAGTAGAATGATTGCACGGACTTTCCTAAGAGGATACCTTCATCAGACCAGACTGTCAGATCTCTTCTCCAACAGAGTTCTGATGGGTCTGAACTGTGAACCTTTCTCCATCAGGGGCCCTTTATGTGAAACACAGAATTGGATATGTACACTAACTCATTGTGATAGGTCCTCATCATTTCCATTCTACAGGATGTAGAAGATGTGAGATGAGACTATTGGCAAAATAGCGAAGGGCAGGTATAGTGAAAAGAAGAATATTTATTTCTGTAGTCTCAAAATGTCCCGTTAAAAAAAAAGCTGTGTCAGTTACATAACAGAGTAACTTTATAGTGGAGAAGCAACATCTAGCAGACATCACTTTATCATGTGATTAAAATTTCTGTCACCAAAGATGAGACAGGTTGACATTATGTCCCTTCTTATAGGCTGCACACAGGACAAAATGTCATTTCTAGCTACCTTTGCCAGAAACAAAGGCCTGTGTTTAACCATGAATCTAATTAGGGGCAGACTACAAAATAACTGGACAATACTCTTCAACAGTGTCAAGTTCATGGCCAAAAAAGAAAGCTAGAGGAACTGTCATCATGCCTATTTTTGAAACAAACATGTACCTCACTCTTTACAATTCTTAGAAGAAAATATTTTCCAAGGGCTTATTAACCAATTTAGCTGAAGCAACTTATAAAAGGACCAAGAGATGGAAAATAATTGACTGATGACCATATGCACAAAAACACACAAGCACTTACAAGCATCTTTCTTTTGCTTTTTTTTCTATGGGGTACATAAACACCTACATCCTGACAGCCAAGCTTCCGTAACAGAAGGGAAAGGTTCAGGAGAGAAAATGAAATGTGGAGAGACACACTAGTGTGGGTAGCAGTCATATACAATTCTTAAGCTATCTCCCAAAGAGAGATTCAACCTCTAGACCCAATTGCACTGAGTCCGTGTCAAAAATCTAGCAGCAGCAATGGACAGGATCAGCCCTAATAATTTTACTGTATAGTTTTTGCTGTTGTTATTTGTTTTTTAATGAAATTTTAACCACCACTCAGGCTTGGATAGAATTCCAACTGGACACAGACCAATCACCCTGGGACTGAAAACTTTGAGAACCTAATGAAAAGATGAAGATGTTCATGAGCTGGAGAAAATCAACACATAATCTTAAGGACAGGGAACTGATTTATACTTTCAAAAAAAAATCCATGCCATTGATTAGGCTATTTTTTTTCTCCTTAGACATTGTAATCTTTTCAGTGGTTTATTTTTTTTTTCCATAACCGAGCTGGGAACTTCATTAACCTTTCCTATTGAACGGCATTCTTCAGAAGACTATTCCTGAACTGAATTGGAAAACATAAGCCATTGCAGCCCCCTGATACTTCATAAATTCTGGATACAGGAACTCTGGGTGTATCTTTTGACATTTCACATAGCGTGGGTTGCAACCGAAATTAAGCTTAGGGTGACTATGACTATATTAGCTAGTTTTGAGGGTGACTCAAAATTGGTTATGTGTGAGCATTGAGATATATTCAAGCCATGGCCAGAGACTCCTCTTGTTTTCAAGGACAGGGTTCTCTAAAGGGGAGCTTGTAGGGCAGGTGGGTCTGTTATTATGCATCGCACCAGGGCCCCTAGATCAGCGGTGAAACCAGTCGCAGTTCTAAGGGAGAAAGACTCCTGTAAACAGTTTCAGGGTGCTGAAAGGCACAGCCTTGCCTAACAGGGTCAGAACCAGTAGGCATCAGCTCATGGGCAGTGTGTTTGGACATGATTTGGGTGGTAGGTGAAGAAACACGTTCTTCTAGGCTTCTCTAGCTGCAGCACATCTATGACCCTTCATGAAAATGTAGATCCTCATTCCATGCCTCATTCTAGCCTCAGGTGGAGGCTGCATCACTGCCTTTCAAACTAGCGTCTGGAAAATCCCCAGGCCCCAAAGCTCACTGCCCCAGTCAACACCATCTCATAGCCAAGGCTGTAACTTTTTACAGGAATAGAAAATCTCATCTTTGTTCCATGGGGGATTGCAGAGTCATGCCAATGGTCAAGTCTTTGACTACAGGTAAGAAACGGAGGCTTAAGCCTACCCTGAGAGGCACTTTAGAAGAAAGGTTTGGTGATTTATTTTCACAGCCATTGAAAATCCGATGGAGATCCATTCTATGCCTAACATACATGGGGTAGTTTTGAGGAGGAACTCTCTACAAATGGATTTTGTTTTGTTTTAAGACAAGTTCCCTGTGCAACATAGACCCTACTTAGAGTAGTAAATTCCATGTCATCTAAGTAGTCTTGGAAACCTGAAAAAAACACAGCTGTTAGGAAACATCGGCAAGTGTTTAATAGACCAATTGGACAATTAGATTTGATTCTGGAAAATGTTATCTAGCTTCACCTGGGAGCATTTACCTGGCCCTGAAAATTTCCATTTAAAGAACTGCAGTCTAAAGATACCCCCAGCCAAATACGTTTAAAGCAATGCTTTGCATAACCTTTTTTGTTGGTCCAATGCAAAGGTCCTGGCACTCTTGTTACTTCTTTGCCCAGTGATGCTCAAACAACCCAAGAAAATATATCCCTGAGAGTTTACCAGAACTTCTGGAGGCATTTATGATTTGAAAAAAAAAAAAAGGCCTCTCTCCCCAGTTGATTACCATCTGCCCTCCAGGAAACAAACTCTCAGGTTCTCGCACTGCCAGTGGAAATTCCCAATGTTCACTCTTATTGTCATTGTCACAACAAAACTACACAAAACTTCCCAGCACTGGTGTAAGCATTTCCCAACTCTTAAACTACGTAATGGTAATGACAGTCTTGGAGGGTCAGCACTTTTCATAGGCCTCGTGTTTTATAGACCACACGTGTTTGAGGAGCCCTTGAATAGATTTTGGCTAAGAGTGGTCCTGTGTACAACAGAAAAAAGCACACTCCAGGCCTATTCAGAATCGCAATTGTTGCTATGTTTGAGCCTGGTGTTGATTCCACTGGGTTCATCCATCTCGTCCTCTCGGTCAGCAATCCTCTGTTTTACCAAGCATCACACAGGCACTCACTATGTGGCAAAGTGAGGATTCAAGTGTGGCAATCCGGTCCTGTGGCCATCTCTGGGAACAGGACATCCAAGTGTTGCTCTAATGACAGGATCAGATTGGAAATTCAGGATCCAAGGCTCATCAGAGGGATGGTCAAATCGTCTAAAATTGATGGCAGGCTGAAAGCCAATTTCAGGTCAAATTAATGTTAACCTTCATTGTCCTTGGAAATTCCAGCTCTCTCTATCATTCTGTTTTGAAATAACTTTAAAGAATAGTCCCAAAATCAAGACAAAGACCTCATCTCATATCCTTTTGGTAGATTCAACAATGTATCAGAATTTTTCATTAGCTTGGCATTTCTCCTCCTAAAGTTTTTTACACAGCCTAAACGTTATTGACAGAGTCTGCCATTCCCTTGCAGGGAAGACATGTGATATTGCTTTCGTGCAGAGCACAGCCTTGCGAATTGTAGGGACCAAGCTGACTTTGTCCAGCAAGGTTGCTCTGAATCGTATGGAATCACTTTGATGCTAACAGTTTTAGTTGCTGTTGTTGCTGTGTTTAACCTGTTACCCGATTAAAGAAAAGAAAGAAAAGAGAAAGAAATCCTTGGCACTGTATTATTATTTGAGGGGGTTAACGAGCTGTGTGAACTACTGCAGCCTGAGACATACATTTGTTTCTTCATATGTGCAAAGGACTTAATTCAATCAAGATGAAAGGAGAGTGATATTTCCAGACATAATTCATCACTAGCTGTTATTAAACTAAACAAAAACACTATGAACAAAGGCAAATGAGAGTGGATTAATTATGAGTAAGCACCTTAATCTGAAGCACCTCAAAAGATAGAAGACAGCAAGTTTATCTAAGCAAATGAAATAAAAATAAATAAAAGCAGCCTATTGTTAGATGCTGTGAATTGTGAACAGATAACTCAGGAAAAAATGTGTGGTTGAGATAATAGGCTAATAGAGATAACAATTCAAACTGGTTTAGAGATAATCACTTAGAAAAACAAACCTCTATCAGCAGATTTCTTCTGATACATAGATATATAGAGACAAAGGAACTATGCAATATGAAACAAAACAAAAATAGACAACTAACCAAATTCAAGGTGGGAATCCAAATTCATTTGTCCCAAAATTAACTGTATGTAAATATAAACCCAATGGAATTGCTATTGGAAATAATACATTATTATCTTGAGGGGAGGGAAAAGGCTACAAGAAGTCACTTTTTAAAAAACAAATACTCTGTATGTGAATTTATAGACTGAGGATTCCCTCTGAGAAGAGTGCAAAAATTCTTGAAATCATGAAATATGTATACCATATTAGAAATCATATGTGTTACATTAGGACTAATCACCCTTTGACTAGCAGCAATACTTTAAATATTTAATTTTCAATTATATGAAAATATACCAAAGTCTGCAAATATATATGTATATGTATGCGTGTATGTATGTATTTAATCTGCAGTGTGTTACATGTGATGATAAGTAAATTTTCAATTGGTTGGTGTACACAAAGAGCAACAACTTAAAAACTCAAAATGCCATTGTTCTTTTGAGGTTTTCACTGTCCTTTTGTGTTGATTTTATTTTTACTTTCAGTATAATAATATTGGGGAATGCAAGGTAGCCAGGTTTTCATTCTTGAAGAGTATAAAATTGAGGTTCAAAGAGACCTGAATCCAATACAAGTGAGTGTTGGAGTCCAGGTCTTCTGTGTCTAACCCTAAACCAGTTCCACCAGGACAATTCTATTTTTCTAGGTGCTAAGAATCTGGATTTTATAAACTCTAGTTTCAGTAATTCTAATTGTGTCTGGATTTTATACTAATCTTTCAGATTGTGCTCAGTAGCAAATTTTTAAAATGTGGACATAAAGTGGGGGAGAAGCATAGCATTGTTTCAAATTTTATTACTGTCTACTTCCCTTTCAAATGAGGTTTTTTAAAAAAATCATTTAACTGGGGAACTCTTGCAGTTCTTAACACCATTCATCCACACATTTGTTGTGTCAAGCACATTTGTACATTTGCTCCCATCATTATATTCAAAACATTTTCTTTACACTTGAGATATCAGCTCGATTGAGGCTTTTGTTGTTGTTGCCTTGCTGCATCTGTGTGTTTCTTGCTTTTGCTTTTGTATGATTATCTATATTTGAAATTTAGGATAGAAACATCCATAGAGACAGTAACTAGATCAATAATTACCTAGGGGGATGGAAAGGGAGGCTGGTGGCACAGAAGGAGATAAAAAACTATGAGGATGAGAAAGAAAACTATGTTCCAAAATTGATTTTGATGATGCACACTATTCCTTAATATAATTCAACTATCACATGGTATGATTGGTGAATTATATGCCAATACAGCTATTTTTCTTTTTTTTTTTTAATTTTTGCTTTGTTTTGTTTGTTTGTTTTGGGGCTACTTCTGGTGGTCGTGGGCACTACCAAGTGCTGCTTCTGAGAACCGCCTCTGAATTTGAACCTCCAAGCCTGCGGGCCGCAGTCCCACACTCAACCACTTATGCCACCAGGGCTCAGCCCTACAGGTATTTTTCAAAAGCAATCTTAAAAATTTACAGACAGCAAGAAAAAAAAAAAAAACAGGGGAAAATAAAACTCAAGTCCAGACTGGTTTTTTGACTTATAGTCAGAAAGTTCCAAAACAGCAACTTAAAGACTGTGGAAGTTTGAAGAAAGGACAAAAAAATCAAATAACTATAAGTCTTGGACTCCAAAGTCCTTGGTTCACTACTTGCCACACAGAAGAGACTTACAAAAAAAAAATCTTCCTTTTTCTTTTCCTAGGAAAACATGTCCAATGCTATACTATGTCCACTGCAAAATTGTTTTAATATCTGTTTCATTTCTAATGAATATGCTAAGAAATGTTATTAAAGAGAAAGGATAATGGAAAACTATAAGAAAATATATATTAAATTTCCAAATACATCTATGTAATATAAAGGCAAATTATTATTGTTCAAATTGGAAAATGAATGGGAAATCATTGTGTTTTGGTCCATGAAACAAAAATGTAAATTATCATATTTTTCAGCCCATAAGACACACCTCACCGTAAGACACATCCAGTTTTTAGAGCAGGAAAACAAGAAAATTGTTCTAAATCAAATAGCATCAGCATACTAAAATGTTCTGGGATACCACACCTTCAGACCAGAAGAGACACCCTCACTTTCCCCACACTTTGGGGGAAAAGAAAGTGTGTCTTATGGTTTCAAAAATATGGTTTGTTATTGTTAAGTTTTCCTTTGCTCTGAAATTCTAAGGCATTATTATAGATTGGTCACAAAAAGAAAGCACCTGTTTATTTCACTGTCTTCATCTTTCTATAATTTTAAATCTATGAATCTATAATCCTGTCTGGACCATAGCTCCTCGGGGTGGCTGTGGAGGTAAGACTTGCTAAGACGTTCTTCTATATTCTCTCAGCCCCTTTTTGGGGAAGCAGTCAAGAATGTAGGAGGTATGCCTTTGGAGAGGGCCTCTCTTGCTTCCTTTGATGTCTACCTGGAGAGAAATTCATTAGCCAGATTCCCCCAGGGCTAGATCTTTCTTTTCTTTGTCTCAAGGTGGTTTTCTTTGACATAAGGTGGATTCTTGAAACTTAAACTAAATTTCATTTGGGGATGGAAGGGGACAACACAGGCTCCCTCTTCCCAGTCTATAGTTAAAATTGAACCTGTCTCATTCAAATTATGAGGGAGCATCATATCTAGGATTATGCATCTAAAACCTAGAACACAATCATACTCAAAGTGAATTGGGTGGGGGGGGTGAGGAGATGGAGTGGAGCCCCAATGCTCATCTGTGGACAATTGGACATCCCCCTACAAAGGGGTCACAGGGAAGTAATGAGCCAGGCAGGGTGCAGTAGAACACTGTGGTCTTCCTTGTTCACTGTCCAACCTTCGCATGTGCATAAGGCAATTGAAAATGCCAAGGTCTGAGACAGATGCATGGTGCTCTTCAACAATTGAAGAGGTTTTGCGCAGCAGATTTGCTGAATACTTCATTTGATTTTTCTATCGCTGTTCCCAATAGTTTTGTTTGTATCTTCAAATAAAAGTCTCCTTAAAAAAAAAAGAAAACAAACAAACAAACAAACAAAAAAGGGGGGCTGAGACCCGGTGGCGTAGTGGTTGTGTGCGGGACTGCAGCCCACTGGGATGGAGGTTCGATTCCAGCTCCATGGAGCAAAGGCTAGGCCTCCTACTCCTACCACCTGAGGGCAGTGATGCCCCCCAAAATAAACAAAAACAAACAAACAAACAAAGTCTCCTTTGACAACTTCAATCTTTTCATCATTTCTTGGGATGGTGTCTTTTCCCAGTTGTGAAGATTTTTATTTTCTCTTTAGTGAGTAGCAAGGAAGAGAAAAACAAGCTTTTTAATTTGGAGGGATTGGTCACTGAAAATCTTAGGAATCACAGTGGAAAGGCATATTATACCGGGCCGGTTCCACTCAAAGCAGTGATGTCGGCCCAGAAGGAAAATAGTCAGCTACAATTGGATGATTAAAAAGTATAATCATCATAACATTTTTGAAGGCTCTAGGATCATCACCAGTACTTATTATGAAGAAGTGCTAAGAAAACTGAAAACTCTAATGTAAGATAAAATAGTTAGGGAAGTTGCACACGGTAACACTCCTACACCTATCCCAGAATCATGCCCCTTGATGACAAAGCACCTGTTCGTTCTTCTAAGTTATCAAAGGTTGTTTCATGAAAACTTCATTGGGAAGCTTTACTTTTCAGTCTTGACTTTGCTGCATCACACTTCTCTGTGCTCCCAGACTCAACGATCATCTTAAAAACACATTTTAAAGCTTCAAAGATGCCGATACTGCCATTTTTGACATGAAAGTATGCAGAAGTCATCCTGGAAGGGAGGATTCTCTGTCATCTAGTCAATTCTGACTTACAGTGACCGTGCAGGATATGTGGTCAATCCCAATTCACAGCAACTCTGTGAAATGCCCATTACTCCTTATGGAAATAGAAAACCCACTCTTTCTCCCTCAGAACGGCTGGGGGTTTCAAACTTTTGATCTTATAGTTAGAGGCTCAAAAATAACTCACTATGTCAACAGGACTTCCAGAAGGATCACGAGGATGAAAACATCGCCTTCAGAAGTATGTAAACCTAGATGGAGTATGATTCAAGAAGCGATAACTTTCCCTTTTTGATATTTTTTCAACAACGGTTCCTATCATTTGTAGCAATATTTTTTAAAGGATTCTTTTACACACTCACTGTCATGGCCATAAGTCAATGCTGATTCACAGAGACTCCTGGTGTGTTTCTGAGAACTGTAACTGTTTGTAGGAAATAGAAAGCCCAGTCTCTCTTCCACGGAATCGCTGGTGATTTCGAACTGTTTACCCTGTGGATCTCAGTCCAGTGCTTAAACCCTGAACCACCCGAGTTTCAGTGTCTTACACGGGGGCTTTGAAAACATTTTGGGGGGAAACTGAACAAATAGATATAGAGGTTTTCTCAAATGTTTGAAGCATCTTCACACACATATAAAACCAAAAGTGAAACCTACTTCATGGAAGTTAATTCCGATTCACATCTCTACAGGACAGAGAATAATTACTCCGCTGTGTATTTATGAATGTAGCTACCTTATTTTTCACTGTCAAAAATACTTGGTAGTTTCAAACAGCCATCGTGTTAGCTGGCAGCAAAACACTTGACACACTGTACCGCCAGAGTGCATATGCTAACGCGTGGAGTACAGGTATGTCACACAGAGAAGCTGGAGTTCTTTCCTTTGATGACAGGAATACCTGTCATCAAAAACACTGCCATTCTTTTTGAATTTGTCACAGCTGAAGTTGTCTAGCCAATAATTTCATTCAATTAAAAAGAGTGGGGGGAAATCTTCAAGTAGAAACAGAAGGCACACATTGTTTCATCTTTTGGAGACCACCAGAGAAAGAGATGTCAATCACAACGATGTGTGTAAAGAAAACAGCTAGCATTCATTTCATGAACTTCCTCCGCAGCTTCCATATATCACAAACATCCACAGGATGGATTCACTGTATGGAACTCCCATATGGATACACCAGTCAGCATACTTTTACATAGCATCTTCAACACATGAGGCACTATGCAACATAGAAGTTCTGACAAATGCAAAGTACGAGAGATAGAAAGTCTTCCTCTAAGTTGTCTCATTTTATTTTCTTTAAGACCTGTTCTACACCTCACAGTGAATGATTTGTGATTCTATAATCTTGCCTTAGTGTGTGTGTGTGTGTGTGTGTGTGTGTGTGTGTGAGAGAGAGAGAGAGAGAGCTTCTTGAATATATAAAGAAAGAGATGATGGGATTCTACAAGGTGAAGATGGAGGTGTGGGGCATGAGTAATAGTTTATATTATTGGCTTCACTGTGTCAGAAACCCTGCGCTATTCCTTGAAAACTCAGTGAATCCTTATAGGTCCTTATCTTTACATTTCATTTCATGGTTCAGAATTGATCCCCTTGATCGTGGAATGTCTGCATAAGAACAGTGCCAGTAATTGCCCCAAGTGTTGGCATTTAACATTTATCAAATCAATGTTTTTAAAAAATAACTTCCGTCGTTAGCTCCATTAGTTTTGTCTTTGGATAACTGATGGAAACAGCGCCTGAATTGATGTGACTTTGTTGTTTGTTTATTTGTTTTCCAATTTGTTTGTTTTCTTTTTCCCATTTGTTTTCCTCTTAGGAGCCTGTGTGATGCATAGTTTGCCATCAGCGGCTAAATTAATGGTTGCTGGTTCAAATCCTCCCAGGAGTCCAGCAGAAGAGAGCCCTCATGAATTATTTCCTGAAGAAATACAGCTAGAAAACCAGTTCGCTCTGTAACCAAGGATGTTACTATGAGTCAGTGTTGACAAGGAGGTAACTCACAGTAACAACAGAGATGACCCAGGTAGGGCTTCATGGGATCTAGGGATCACCACTCCTATCCATGTCAGCAAGATCAAATGTCTACTACACTGATAAATTAGAATGCTATTATTTTTAAAATTCCCAAAGATATTCTTAGAAACAAGTGTAAAACATTTACAGGTAGATTTAGAGAGTGGGCTTGACTCACTGGAATAACATACCATTTTAATGCCGTCCTGGATGCAAACCCTGGATAGGTTATTTGACTTCCCCCAAAGACTTTGTTCATCTGCCAAAACTGGGGGATAAAATTTAAATAATAGGGCTATGCTGAAGATTGGAGGGGAAAAAAACCTATCTAAACTTTACATTGTCTGAAAGGATCTGGGATACCAACAGTTATTTGAGGAAGTAGGGAGATATTAATATTTCTATCATCCTGGTTGATGAACATAGCACTTCGGGATAGGTGCTACTCATTTAAGAAAGCATAAGTAGTAATGGATGAACTCAGGATTAGAAGGTCAATATAAATTCTATCATCTTCTATGTCAATTGTGTGTGTGTGTATATATGTGTGAACCTACTATTTGACCTGCATAATGTTGAAGGTGCCTTGATGCAAGGAACACTGCTTTAAGATTTTTAAACTCCTCTTGGCCTTTGCCCTGATGATGTTCTCTGAATGCCACATGTAGTCAGGATATCCTTCAGAAGGTGCGGTGATCAGAAAGTCCTTCACAATCTCACCTACTCCCAGAATGTGTTCCACTCAGATTCAGAAAACTAAACTTATTTTGCTTCTGTAGAGTTCTTGCCTACCTGTGGAAAAAGCCCAAACCTCCCATTGAGTTTTCCATGCTGTGGTTTTTAGCTTTCTAAGCTGGTTCCTAACAATAGTGAGGGACTTGAGAGCTGTTTGGTCATCCTGCAGTCATTGGCACTGGCTAATGAAGACTCTAAATTGGAACTTTGGGGGTTATAGTAGTTATTCCACATGTTAGCTTACAACATTGGGTGCAATAGCTGGGAAGGGCCACGGTATACCCCCCATCTCAACCCCCTCACCACCTAACACCTAATTACCTCAACCAAATAGCTGCCCCATTAACAGAAAGTTTAGGATTGGGCCGTACTAAGTTTATACTGTTTTCTTCTAGTTGCTATTGCTATAATACTTAATAGAAATAATTACTAGAAAGGAAAAATAGAGAGTTTGTAAGCCTGCTTGCCTTCAACATTAAATTGTATCTTTAAATGAGTGTTGGGCATACCTGAAAAGAAGGTTCTGAAAAATAAGACCCACCCAGGCAGTGCCTTAAATGCTCAGGACCTTGGATTCTGAAGAGTTTTTCCTAGGGGGCTGTTGAGAGAGAAAGAAAAGGATATTCTTTGGAAGTTTGAATTTTGAACTAGTAGCTTGTCCCTGAAACTGAAAAACTTAACTCCACTAGGAAACATTCTTCTCTAAGATTAAATATTAAAGGGAGCCTGCTGGCAGCCTCAAATGCTTGCTAAATGACCACCTGGATCCAGGTATTGAGTGGAAGTGGAGAAAATGCAGTAATAAAGAGACAGGTTATGCCTGGCCACTGTCACACATGGGCTTGGTTTACAGGGACTAAAAGAGAAGTTGAAAGCAGGGTGATTGGTTGAAGTCCACAACTCAGCCCAAGGAGGGTAGAGTCATTGAAAATTTGTAACAGGTCCCATGGTCAAAAGGAGAGGATGACAATGGGCAGTCTGATGAGGCTAAGTGAGGTGGCCCATGTTAAGTTGAATAGAACCCAACCAGATGAAGATATGATTTTTGAGCCTGTGAATTGATGCTTATTGCTGCTGAGTTTATGAATGGCCTGCCCAGATTTGACTTTGCTAATGGAAGCTAACTCATAAGGTTTCAACTGGAATGAAGATTCTTCACATGAAAGAGCATGTTTGTTTCCAAAGAGGACTAGGTTGATATAAGTGGGCAGTATAGAAATTGGATACCCAAAAAGAGGGGAGAAAGTCATGAAGTGGCCGTCTTACAAATTTTCATAGGTGGAGAAACAAACATCATTTACTTAAACAATATTATGTCTAAATAAGGCTGATTCACTTGACATTAAGTGCGTTTTAGTTTTATCCTGTGAGACACAAAATATGATTTTACTATTGTCCTTGTTTAAAAAATTATATATATGGCTAAAGAGTTACATAAAGGTGTCAACTTGATCTGACACTGACCCCTTCATTGTTTTAAATGCACCTGCAGGAGGCGATTCATAATCATAACTTGCTTAAATCCCAGCAAACCTTACAGATAGTCTAGCACCAATTCTACAAATCCTTAAAGACAAAGCAGCACCCAAAACACCAGCAAGTAGCCTACCTGTGCACTCATTGCAACCTGGTGACATTCACATAAGAAAGAGCCCTTCACTGTTATCCTTACAAACTTCAACTACAGTCAAGGTAGATGGACTTGCTGCCTCAAGGCTGCCCCCAACTGACACATAATGGAAACCTCATTCCCTCATTCTTCCATAGAAACCGGCATTTCCTAATATGGTAAATTTTGTGTATATTGCGCCCCCCCCCCCCCATAATAGACCATTGGATTAGTATTAGCCAGATCTATGGCAATAGGAGTGGCTGCCTTAATAACCAGTATTTCTAATTATAAGGAGCTGCCAGGAAGATCAGATCAATCTAGACATAGTTGCTTAGACTGATCTATTTACCAGCTGTCTGACCAAGTCGAATCTTTAGCCAAAGCACTTTTGCAAAAATTTCGGGAGGGGTAGATTTGCTGTCCTTAACACAAGGAAAATTGTTTACTGCTCTAGGAAAATAATGCTGATCTTCTGCTAACAGAACTGGAGTTATTAAGGAAAGCCTGGCCCTAGTCCAGAAACATGTGGAAAAATGGCAGAAAGAATTAGAGGCAGGACAAAATGGTGCCATTAGCTATTTCCATGGTCACAGTAGGTTTATAAGTCTAATAACAAGTTTAATGGGTCCTTTAAATTTGCTACTACTTGCATTAATAATTGGTCTATTTGTTTTATTTATTTATTTTGGGGGCATCACTGCCCTCTGGTAGGAGTGGGAGGCCCAGCTTTGCTCCTGGAGAGATGCTGCTGGATTTGAACTGCCAAGCCAGTGGACTGAAGTCCCACACTCAACCACTACGCCACTAGGGCTTAGCCCACTGGTCCATGTATTTTTTGTTTTGTTTTGCTTTTTGGGCATCACTGCCCTCTGGTGGTTGAGGGAGCTACTCAGTGCTGCTTCTGAGAGCCACTGCTAAATTTGAACTGCCAAGCCCGCACTCAACCACTTACGCCACCGGGGCTCAACCCTGGTCCATGTATTTTAAATGAATTAGTTAAATTCCTTCAGTCCCGCATGAACTCAGTTAAACTAATGGTCTAACGTATGCAATATACCCCTTTAGAAACCCAACCTGCTCAATAATGCCCTAATAGAATCAATTATTTGCTTAGTCCTTAAAACCAGTGGCAAGAAGTAAGGATAATGCAATAGAAAGTATTGAAACCCAAATGAAGACCAAGTATGACAGTGGAATGGGAGGAAGGCGAAGGAAATAGTGAAGGAACTAGAAGGCAAAGGGCACTTACAGAAGTCTAAATACAGATATGTACATAAGTAAACATAAGCACATATTATAAGGCGGGAACAATCCTAATACATATATTTATATGTTTAATACTAAGATAGAAGCTGGACCTTGGATTCCTACTCAGGCACTCTCCCTCAAGGCAAAAACACTTTGTTCTACTAACTTGGCATTTCAGAATGCTCACTGGCCCAATGTGATCACTGAAGTTAAATAGGTTCATAAGCAAATGTGGTTAAGAAAATTCATGGTGCCCAGCTATGAAAGAACATGGAATCTGGGATCTCCAAGCCTGAAGACAAACAAATGGCCAGCTAGCTGAGAGGTATCCAAACTCACAGGGAAGAAGTGGCCACAAGATGTCAAAAGGACCAGGCCACAGACATCAAAGAGGAAAAATTGTATCACTGTGAGCGATCTCACATGAGACAACCACTGAGGACATGTGGGGATTGAGCAAGAATGGTAAAGATGGCTGATGGGTACCTGGCTATCAAAAGATGTGACATCCAAGGTCTTAAAAGTTTGAGGGTGAACAAACAGTTATATGGCCCAGGGACAACAAAGCCCACCTTTAGATGCACACCAGCCTGCACGACCATGAGATGTGGAAAGACCCAGATATCAGGCATCAAAAAACAAAAATCATATTACTGTGTGCCCACCCTCATGACAAGATCATGGAAGACAGAAGGGAGCAGATGCAGAGAGAGAAGAGAAATCTGATGGCACCCAACTATCAAATGATAAAGCACCTGGAATCACGAAGGCTTGAGGGTGAATGGATGAACATCTAGCCCAGAAGCAGCAAAGCCCACATGGAAGAAAAGCACTAGCATGTGTGATCATGCGGGGCTGAAGGGAGCAGATATCAAACATCAAAGAACAAGAACCATATCACTATGAGTGTGGGGGGGTGGGAAGAGCAGAGTGGGGACCCAAGGTCCACCTGTGGGTAATTGGACACTTTCGCACAGGGGAGTCTTGGGGAGGAGACAGGCTAGTGAGGCTTAGTGAGGTGGCAATGAAGCATACAACTTTCCTCTAGTTCCTGAAGACTTCCTCCCTACAACTGTCACGGTCCCAGTTCTACACTACTATGGAGATGAGAAATGGAAAGGCGGGGAATCCAGGATGGATGAACCCCATGGGACCAGTAGTGGGAATGAAGCTGCAGGATGGGTAGAGGGAAGGTGGGGTGGAGGGGGGTAGCCAACTTCTGGGATCTACCTATAACCCCCTGCCGGGGGGACAGACACTGAGGGAGAGGGCAAGGGGAGACATCGAGCAGTGTAAGTTATGACAAAACAATAACTTATGGGATATTGAGTGTTGGTGGGGGAGTGGGGAGCAAGGATGGAGGGGAAGGGATGGGAGGCTGAGGTCAGAGGCTCAGATGGAAAGGTGGAGGTTCAGAGAGCGATGACAGCTTCAGGCATTGAAGAAACATAACACAATATATGCATTTATGTATTATGAGAAACGATGTATGAGCCCCCAATAAAATGATTAAACATGAAAAAATAAAGTGAAAAAGTTAAATTAAAAATAAACAGTGGTAAATGCTGACATAAGGAATGCCTTTTTAAGAATTTTTAAGAATTTTAAGAATGCCTTCCCCCCTGCCTATGTTCTAAGAATGTACTGTGAGGTCAGGACATCTGTCACAATGTTCTACGTGATCAGATAATCCTTCACAATCTTGACTGCACCAACAGCGTGCCTCACTCAGTTAATGTAAACCAAAGCTTATTTTCATTTAGAGTGCTCGCATACTTTCATGTAGAGTGCTCGCATTAGAGTGTATTGCATAGCTCTGTGGAAAAACTCAAACGTAACCCTTAAATATTCCAGGCTGTGGTTTTGACCTTTATAAGCTGACCCCTTATGACAGTGAGGGGCTGCTGGGGGGTGAGAGATATTTGGTCATCCTGTAGCCACTGGAGAGGGTTAATAAACACTTTAAAATGAAATGTTGGGAATTATAGTGGTCACTTAACATCTCAGCTTACAACATTATGTATTCAATTTTTTTAAAAGGGTAAGTTAAATGGTTTACCAGGGCAAAGAATTAAATACAATTAAGTCATAAGACCATTTATAAGAAATAACAACTTTATGACAAGGTAAAAATATAAGCAACTTTTCAGATCCCATATCAACAATCCCAGCACCACCACCCACTCACTACAAAGCATTAATTAACAGTGCTTATCAGTCTGAGTCAACAACATTCATCCATTAAGATAATAAACAGTATTCAGTGGCCAACTTAACCAAAACAAAAGATAAATGTAATTAACCAGTCAAAGAAAGGATAGGCATATTTTCTTCTCTAAGTTTTAAAAGGTCAACTCTGAGGGGAGTCAGTTTTATGACTTGGGGATGCATTTCGGTAAACTCAAGCCTTCTCATCTTTTTTTTTTTTTTTTTTTTTTTATGTGGGGATGCTTCCTAACTCTTCAAATGTCTTCTCACACAATCAATCTTGTTAACACTAATAAACTTGATTGTGCTTTTTTCTTTCCATCATGCTATCTGAATCACCTCCAGGGGGAAATACGGCCAGATTTCCCAGAATTCCTAGGAGGTCATACCCACACAGAAGTCTCATTAGCTATCCTCAAATTGACATGCTAGATTTCACCCCTACACTCCCAAACCTGAAATCGACACTAGATTAGTGACCACCACAATAGCCTATAGTAATTATTAATCTAAATTAGAACTCCAGAACTGAATATACTTGCAAAGTGATCAGAACAAACATTGTGGGTCTGCCAATTTAAGTGATGACCTTTTTTCCTTTTTTTTTTTTTGGGGGGGGGGGGGCAAGGGGAGGCATCACTGGTGATGCTCTCTGGTGGTGGGAGTAGGAGGCCCAGCATTGCTCCTAGAGAGCTGCTGCTAGATTTGAACCTCCAACTCAGTGGGCCGCAGTCCCGCGAACAACCACTATGCCCCCAGGGCTCAGCCATGATGACCTTTTTCATAGTGCAAAAAAAGAAAGCGGATTATTGAAACTCTTACCGCAGCTTGCCGATGCGTATTAGACAATATTCCATGAATCTTCACTTTGTCTTTTTCCATTTGGTCTATGTTCACCCATAGGTCCCGGCTCGCAGAATCAGACGGACCATATATCCGAGATATGTAGTAATTGTGATCTGTGTCCTCCTATAAAAATAAAGAGAATAATGGATATTAAACAAGAACATATTGCCTTTATAATTCCTATGATTCTAGAACACATTTCTATTAAGATGATTAATGTTGGTATTTGTCACAATAGCCAAATACGACAATGAGAAAATCGGGGGCCATCAGGGTGCTCTATGTTGATTGTGATGGAGGAGCAAAAGCCTGGGAAGCAGCAGTGACAATCATAAAAGTTAAAAGTTCATCATATATACTTGTTTTTTAATTTAAATAAAACAAAACTTTTGTGCAAAGAATTTTTATCAAGTGAAGAGACACAGTTCAGCAAACAAGCCTTTGCAATGGTTTAGGAGGTGAATTCTCAACAGTGCAGAAATAGCAAAAGACCTTGCCCGACATATAAGAAGAATTACAATGAATATTGAAGACGTGTATGGTAGTTGCATGACCCGTTGTTGAGACTGAAGCATGAAGGGGTGGGGTTTAGCCTGTCAATCAGGTTACTGCTGAGTGACCTCATGTGCTGACTTTAAGGAGAGAAATGGCTTGCTGGAGGCGGAATACACAGACACTTCCTGGGAGGCATTCCAAGACACATGGAGCTAAGGAGATGCTTCTACTCCCCTGGATCCACAAGCCTTTTTACTCAGTAGCCTGTTATCTTCCTGCATCCAGAATCATTGTCTGTGATCCGTGAGTCTGAAGAGGACTTTCTAGATTGAAATCAGACATATGGGCTAATATTGGACTTATGGATAGATCTGGATTGGGCTGAGGCATTTTCTCAATATTCAATTGCTCTTGTATATAAACCTCTTTCTTACTTACATAGGAGTTTCCCTGGATTTGTTTCTCTAATCTACACAATGTGACATACTTATCCGGGAGGAATAAGCCTCATCTTTCTCTCACACAGAGTGGCTGGTGGTTTCAAACTGCAGATCTTGCAGTTAGCAGCACAACCCATTATGTCACCAGGGCTCATATTCTGTGTACAAGGGTCTTTATGAGAAAGGACTGACTTAGCAGTACCTAACAGCAAATGAGGTTTCTCATTTACTACTCAGTTTTAGACTGATCTGTAGAAAGCCTGAGCTTCAATTACTATCAAGCAACTATAAACTCACAATTCTCTTCTTGAAAATCACTCATATCAGAGCCTGCTCAAAGTGAATGTTCCTAGAATAAGAGGTAACACATTATTTTAGTTAACTAGAGTTATTAAGTTCTACTTCTATTGGAGTGATCATCATTGACCTTAGTGCGGTGCCTATCACACAACCTTTATTTGTTTCACCCAACCAATGAAGAGCTTTTAATGTTTTAAAAATGCAATTTTGATGAGGTGCATGCAGGAAAAAAAAATCATATAAATTTTGACCAATTCTGAGGGCAACTAGTAGATTTTACCGTTAAATATAATGTTGTTGAAGAGTCTTCACTTAAAGATTCTAATGCCTCAGGCTGAGCCCCAGTGGTGGATGGTTGTGCGTGGGACTATAGCCCACTGGGATGGAGGTTCAATTCCAGCAGCGGCTCCACAGGAGCAAAAGCCTTGGCCTCCTACTCCTACCACCAGAGGGCAATGATGCAAAAAAAGATTCTAATGCCTCTACTTAAAAGGGAATATATACTAAAACATTCAAATAAATGTAAGATGCATGTTTAATAAATCTATGTGTATTGTTTGAATAAATAAGCTTAGGATGTGAATTTTGGCAAAAAAAATATATATATATGATTTGACCCATGGTTAAAAAATGAGTGCTGGTGGTTCCATAACAGCTGCTAATCACAAGGTCAACAATTCAAACTTAAGGTCTAGCTGCTCCCTGGGTGGACAATGAGACTGCTTTTACAAGTCTTGGAAACTCTAAGTAGTTCTTTTTTGACTTAAAGGGTCACACTATTCTTGATACCCAGTCAATACGAAAATCCTGTGTCCCTGTCCACAAGTCATTAGGCAACACACACAGAGACAGAAGTCAATTAAAGCTTTCTAAGCATATTGATTTTCCTTCAAGACTCCATAAACCAAAGAATATGGTTCTAAATGTACAAGCTGAAATGTGTGTAAATGTTTTTAACAGTAGGTTCTTTTGACATAAAAATTCCACAAGCCATATCTAATTAAACTTTAGTTATCACATGATGTTTATGTTTTCCCCTTTGGTCAAAGAATTTAAAAGAAAAAGGATCTCAGAGAAAGAAGAAAAAGCAATCTCAATCATCTGTGATCAAGTTGCATTTAATTCATAGTGCCACACCTCTATGACAGAGCAGAACTGCTGCTATGAATTTCTAAGACTACACATGTTTACAGGAACTACAGGAATGGAGGGTCTCATCTTTGTCCTGCTGAGCAGCTGGAGGACTTGAACTACAAACTTTGTGGTCAGCAGTCTAGTACTTAACCCACAGTGCTACCAGGGCCCCTTAGAAAAAAGACTATCTCGAAAGAAGGGGATAGCAGATAAGGAGAAACACCATGTCCCATAGTACAAGACTGGATGCCTTAATTGGCTATCAATTTTTCCAGAACACCATGACGCAGATTATGTTCTTTGAGGGTAAAGAGCATTGTGATTATATTACCAACATATAGGCATGTCCCCACCATTGTCTAGAGCAGCAGTTGTCAACCTGGAGTTCGCGATCCCTTTGGGAGTCAAAGGACCCTTTCACAGTGATTGCCCAACTCATAATAGTAGCAACATTATAGTTATGAGGGAGCAACGGGAATAATTTTGTGGATGGCAATCACCACAACATGAATGTATCGCAGGGTGATGGAACTAGCAAGGTTGAGAACCATTGGTCTAGAGGCTATTTTATTACTGAACCAGAAGCTTCTAGGTGGGTTTTCCTTTGCTGTTTGCAGCATTAGACAATTAATCACAAGGTTGGCTGTTCAAATCCACTGACTACACAAAGGAAGAAAGATCAAGCTGTCTGTTCCCATAAAGATATACAGTGAAGTACAGTTCTACTCTGAACTATGGGAAGGATTGCTCTAACTCAAAAGCAACCCCAAGGCAGTGGCTCTTGCTTTTAAGCACAAACTATCTTGCAGCTGTCATTCCGTTGGCCACAATGTTTTTGGGTAGACATTGCTACATAACCTGATAAGGATCAGTCAATGAGACCTTCAAGATGGGTGTATACCCATTACCACTGTGTCAATTTCAACTTAGAGTAACCCTGTATTAAGGATCCTTAGTTCGCTGTCTGGTAAGGGTTGGACTGCTAACTACAAAGTCGATGGGCCAAAGATAACCTGCTGCTCTGAGGAAGGGAAAAGGTGGGCTGTTCAAATCCTCTTACACCTGTCATGACTTGCTGTCTTGGAAACCCTCTACAGTGTCGTGATAACTTATGATTGACTCAATGATCATGGTTGGACAGGACAATGTAGATTCACTCCATAGGGTTTTCATGACTCTAAATCTTTTAGGAAACAAAATGCCTCATTTTATTCCAGTGGATCTGCTCATGACTTTCAAAGGCAAGCCTTTTCCTTAGCATCCCAAAGCACTTCCATGACTCCTCGTTTGGATAGAGAGGAGAGCACTTGCCTAATTTTAAAAGCTGAGATGTGCCGGAAGATGTGTAGGGGTGAGAGTGGGAACTGCCGAAACCATCTACCACCATAAAAATTTCATCCTGGATATAAGGCTAACAAAAAGATAGGGGCAGGACTATAGACACTATAAAGAAAGCTCCACCATCCTAATCTTGGATATCTACATGGGGCTGATCCTTCTACTAGTTCACTTGGAAAAACCATAACATCTTGTATGTTCCCTTTGTGTGAGATGGACTTGTTTGTCATGACAGACTTCCAAGTCCACTTCAATTTAACTCTTCAAAATTGACTGTCAATGTTTTTACGGCCAGATTTCAAGATAAGGTAAGTACCTAACAGGTATTCTCATTGAAATGCCAGACCTTCATCACAGCTTGAACTCTACAACTTTGACATCCATAACTGCTGACATCAATGTATCTAAAACAACTTTGGTATTTTTCTTTGGTATTTGGTATGTTTCAGAAAAAATACATTTTTCTGAAATGTATTTAATTATTTAAGAAATGGTCATTATCAAAATATCGTAAAGAATCCTCACTGACGAGCTGGTTTCTCTTCATTGCAAACCCAGAGAAACTTAGCTTAAGCAATCCTGACCAAGTCAAACCATCTAAAGCTGTGTTGTGTACAGGGCATCCTGTCCCATGTGACAGAGTGGAACTGCCCAACAGGGCTTTCTTGGCTCTGGGTTGTCACCAGAAAGACACCTGTTAGAAACCATGAGCTGCTCCGTAGAACATTCTACTCCCATAAAGATTTATAGTCTCAGAAACTCACAGGATCGATTCTACCCTGTCCTAGAAGGTCACTATGAGTTAGCAAAGACTCAATGGCAGTAAGGTTATTTTCTGCGGGTGGGGGGGGGGTGGGAACTGTAGGGAAGCAGATTGCCAAGGCTTCCCCAACATATATGCTAGATGGGTTTGAACCACTATCATTTAGATTAGGGATCCCCAGGAGGGTTCCTTACAGAAAGCTAATCACTCAGTCACTTCTTTTTATTCCTGCTGACTACATAGTATCAATGGAAACTTATGTCTAACCAGCTGGAAATCATAAATGACAATGACTCCATTAATCTTTCATTGAACTGTATGAAATTGCCCTTTAAGGAAAAATCCAGTAATTTAAAAAATAAAATTTCTCTCTACCACTACAGTTATTATGAAGAGCTGAGAAAATTTTAGAACAGATAAAATCTATAGGTGAAATATACCACAGACGATAACATTGATGAATTTCTTTTTATTTTTCCTTTGCTTGTGTGAGATGAACTTGTTTGTCGCTACAGACTCCAAGTCCATTTCAATTTAACTTTTCAATATTAACTGTCAATGTTTATACAGTCAGATTTCAATATAAGGTAATTACCTAATAGGTATTCCCATGGAAATGCCAGACCTTCATTATAGCATGAACTCTACAATGTTGATATCAGTAACTGCTGACTTCAATGTATCTAAAATAGTTTGGTGTTTTCCTTTACTTTGTAATTTAATTATTCAAGAAATAGTCATAAGTTTACCATGATTAACAATGATAGTTATTTTAAATAATGGGTTATCTGTAAAATATATACAGTAGTTTGTACAACTGAAATGACATCATTGATAATCCATTTTCACTGAGTTAATTGTGATTCCCAGTGACTCTCTAACACCTTTTCTCTTACTGTTTACAAGGCTGTAATTCTCTAAGACAGTACACAGCCTCCACTACATTTCTTGGAGTAACAAGTGGTTTTGAACTACCAATCTTGTAGTAAGCAACCCAATAATAATCCATGTCAATGAGAAGCCTATGTGAAAATATACCTTCACTTCGACTTAAATCAGAGGTGGCAAGAACAATACCCCATCCTAGAAAAAAAAAAAACCAAAAGGTTAAGGAATTATTGCTTGGCATTGACTCTTAAGGGCTAACTTTGCCAAGTTGCCATGGCAACTTTGATTCTGTAGGGAAGACATTTTATTTTTGACCTAGGAATTTAGAGAAATATGTTGCTACATTCCAGAGAGAGGTGACTAGGTTGTTCTGCAAGGTCGAATAGTAAATGTCTCCAAAAGTACTCTATTTGTCAAACTAAACTCTGTCCTTTATAGAAACAGTGGCACTAAAGAGTGGTCAAAGTTCACTCCAAGAACAAACATTTTCATTTTCTGTCCAAAGAGCACACTATTTCTAACATCATGGAGTTGCCGATTCATTTAGGAACCCGATTGTTACTGAAAGTAGATGGCATAGGTGGTGGTTGTGAATTCTTTAAATTCATGTTTCTCAAAAATGCCTGGAAATGTGCAGCTGTGTACAAACACTGCACATATGGAGGGAAATCCATTATCATTGTAGCTCCACAATCCAGCAAATCTGAATATCTTGTATCTCTTTTATCACTGGATATTGTTGTCATTGTTTTGCATGCTGTCAGATCAACCACCACCCATATCAACTAGACAAAAGCCAAGGAGAACCAAGGGGCAGAATTTTCTAGGCTGCTATATTTAAGAGAGTAGAATCGACAGTCTTTATACCTTTAGCGAGGTTGGTATGTTCCAACTGCCTACTGTTTTTGTTTAGCAGTCTACTGCTAACCTCTGTGTCACCGGGGTTCCTTGTCATAGACATCAGGTTGATTTTATGACTGATACAGTTTATGGATGATTCACATTCACTTAAGAAGCAACAGCAATTTGATCCCAAACTCATTGATGAAGAACTTATACGAGGAACAATAACAACAAAAAAAAAATTCAAAATTTGTGATAGGACCATCACTTAGTATCTACACAGACAAAATACATATTAAAGACTCATAGGTAAGGTTACTGACATTGACTCAATTGGTTAGCATTGTAATTGAAATGTAACTGGAATATATAGGAA
Source organism: Nesogale talazaci (assembly GCA_004026705.1). Lineage (NCBI taxonomy): Eukaryota > Metazoa > Chordata > Mammalia > Afrosoricida > Tenrecidae > Nesogale > Nesogale talazaci. The sequence goes on along the minus strand of PVJH01017591.1, from coordinate 13,057 downwards.
CTCTGAGAACAGAATTGACTTGATGTCATGGATCTGTGTTGTTGTTGAATGTTATATCCCATGGAGGCCCCATCCATAACAGATAGAAACTTACTTCTGTTGTGTGTGGGCTGATTGTTATAGCCACTGTGTCAATCCATCACTAAGATGATCTTCCTCTTTGTCTTGGACCGTCTACTTGACCAAGCATGATGTCTCTTTCCAGGAATCAATAGGACAACCAAAGTACATAAGATGCTGTCCTGCCATTCTCACTTCTATAGAGTGTTCTTGACCATACTCATTCCAACATAGCTTTGTTTGTGCTTCTGTTAGTCCACATTCTTCCACAAAAGCATAATTCAAATGCAGCGGTTCTTCTTTGTTATTTTCTCTTCATGATCAGCTTTCAGGTACATATGAAGTGACTGAAAATAGATCATAGGACATGTCCACCTCAATCCCCACAGGGACCCATTTCTTCTATAACATTGCAAAAAGGTTTTGTCCAGTAGATGTGCTAAATGTAATATGCAATCTGATTTCTTGACTTCTCCTTCATTAAGCAATGATTGTGAGTCCAAGGAAAACAAAATCCTTGACAACTTCAATCCCTCCCTCTCCAATTTATAATGTTTATTGGGCCAGTTATAAGGATTTTGGTTTTCTTTACATTGAAGACTGTGGTCTTTGATCTTCATCAGTAAGTGCTTCATATTCTCTTGAAGCAAGGTTGTGTCATCAACATATTGAAAGTTTTGAAAAATGCCTCTCTGTCATGGTGATGTCACTTTCTTCTTCAAATATTTCAGCTTCTCCTTTTACTTCAATAGCAAACAGATTAAATGAGTGCTGAATGTTGAAAAGATACTGAATGTGGTCGTTGACTGATTTTATGTCAACTAGACACTCGCTCATGGCTGGGGGTAAAGTCAAGCCTATCAATCAAGTGGTGGCTTGATAAACGCCTCCTTGAGGGTGTGGCCTAATGTCTGAGAGTAAATGACTCTGATAATGGCCTGTGTTTTCCTCCTTGTTGGGAATCTGCTGTCAACCCAGAGAGCTGTAGGGACCCTGTCATGTTTGGACCAGCTTTGAACTTACATGACTCCATACACCATTGTACCCCATTGATATGTGTCTAAGTAAGTATGAAGAGGAACTGATGGACTAGTACTGGGTTTATGGATTATAGTTGGAATGGGACAGAATGCCTTCTTGATGAAAACTTGCTTCTTGATATAAATTTCTTTCTTGAGCACAGATGAGTGTCGTCACTGAACGTGTTTCTCTAGACAACCAAGCTTAACATACAACCTGAACTTGTGAGGGGGAAACCAATAAAAACCGTAATTGCACTGGGCAGTGGAGAGATTTTGTCGTACTCGTTTTTACCCCTAGCAAGCATTCAGCAATTCCTCTGAGTTAGTCAAATCAGTGGCATCACCTGGGAAGGTTCATTCTGGTAAAAGTAAATTTTTTCGTAAAAACAATTTTGCTGGAATCATGTCTTTCTGTCATGGTCAATTTAAGAGAGCAGCTTGTGGCTATGGAATTTCATTTTCATTCTGGGAAAATTGCTGCAGAAACTGTTGTGATGTTGAACACAGCTTACAAAGACAGGGCTGTAGGAAAAGCTCAAGTAAATGAGTAGTTTTCTCCTTTAAAAAAGATGAAATGTCAATTGATGACAAACCTCATTCTGGACGTCTGCCAATTTTTCCAAACAGACAAAAATTTTGTCTTGCATTGCTTTGGGCACTTGTACTACCAGGTCAGACTGTCAGTCGAGCTTTCTATTTAGAGGTTCAAGATAGACTACATAACAGTGTGCAAAAAACAGGCCCGATTCATAGCAGCCAGGGGATGGGTTTTGCCACCACAACATTGCACCTGCGAACACAGCCATCTCAGTATGCCAGTTTTGGGTTAACAACAACAACAAACATGCCCTTTGCCCTCTGCTCTTGATTCACCTGACCTCGGTCTGTGTGACTTCTTTTTGTTTCTGCAAACGCAGAGGGGCATAAAAGGGCATTAATTTGAAGACTTGACATAGAAAAAGTGAAGAAAAACATTGAGGTAGGCACTGCTGTAAGTGACCCAAACTGATGAGTTTGAAAAATGTTTCCAAGAATGCAATGGCAGATTTGACAAATGTATTACCAGCAACTACAATGCAGAGGTCTTGGAAGATGATGAGGCTGCTTAAAAAAAATTAAATATGGGTTTGAATAAAAATTCTGCTTTTTTTTTAAAGGTACCACCTCATTTACCTTTCCTGATTTTTTCTGTTAAAACAATTGCCTCTTGGTCTATACTCAAGTTCTACCTGAGCACAAATAAGTGTTCTTGAAGGCCCATTTTCTGAAATGCCCCCTATAGTTTGTTATCATTTTCAATAAAAACTAAGTAAGTATCTTTCTGGTGTTCTCTGCTTTTAATCCAGAACCACCTGCCGGTTTTAGTATATAGTAAAGTCACGACATTCTTAAGAGGTCTTCACAAGGAGGATGGCACTTGTGACAGTCACCCTGATGTGTGTCGATTTCAGCACTGGGAGTGCAGGGGTCTGGAGTCTAGCCCATCAATCTGGAGACAGTCAATGAAGCCTCTGTGTGGGTATGGCTTTTTCCTGAGAATTCTGGAATCACCGTATTTTCCCAATTAGAAGTGAGAGACTATCAACTCCGTCCCTCAGAGATACACTACTGACAAGACACAAGGTTGAGTCTCTTGGAGACAGTCTACCTTCATGATAGTGCAGCAGCATGCTACAGACCCTGATTCCTGGAGACTGGAGGAGCCAGAGGAGAAGCCACATGGGCTTATCCTGATGGAACCAGACCCCTGGGGCCAGAGAAGCCACTTGAAGACTCCTGTCAGCGCTGAGATGCTGTGAAGGCCATGGAGAGAACCCTACCAATGCTGAGATGCTTCTACTGCCACTGGATACTGTTAATGGACCCTGAGCCATGGAAATGAGGACCCATGAGAAGACCCCTGCCAGCACCAGGATGCTTCTACTGCTTCTCTTGCCACTGGACACACAAGACTCTGCACCTACTGGCCTGTGATTGTCCTGGTGTCATTGCACATGCTTCATGAGTCAGAAGGAGACTCTGTAGACTGGTATCAGACATTTGAGTTAATATCAGACTTATGACCTTGGAATGAACTGGGTTGGGATGCTTTCTCAATGTTCCATTCCTCGCACATATAAACCTTTCCCTTATATCCATATGTGTTTTTATGAATTTGTTTCTTTAGCCTACCTAGACTAAGAGAATACCATGGTAGTCCTATTGGCTTATTACCACAAAGTCAGCACTTCACAGTGTTCCTCCATAGTGGGAAATGAAGCTTTCTTTCCCCATACACATTTACAGTGTGGGAAACCCCTCGGTTGTCATGTTTGAATTCATGCCAGGGGAGGGTGTTTTATATAGATCCCTTAGAATCCATGGTCAAATTGCTTTGAGAGACTCAAGCCCATCTACAGGCACCTCAAAACCCAGGCCTGCTTCCAAAATGAAAACTCTGCACCACACAGTTCTAATCTGACAAACATGCAACCCAGGGGTTAGAAACAACTGGAAGGTAGCTTGTCGGCATTTTTGGTTTTACCTTTCACTGACAATAAGTTTTCATTCTTTATAGATACTCTATCCCACCTTTAAAAATATTTGTATATTATCTAAAAATACACATGCTGACACAATAATCCAAAGAAGGTCTGAGAAAATAACATAAGTGGGAGAAGAATGAACCCAGAAAGAGGCGAACCCAAGATTTTTAACCAAAGCAGAACAAACAGGACTAAAATACCAACCAGGGACAAAGGACATAGCCTTTATAAATGTCCACTTAGAGAGGGATCTTCTAACATATTCTATAACTGAGACACTTAAAGGAGAGCATCAAGATTAACAACAAGCTGCTCTGTAAATTAGCTTATATTTCCATTAAACATTTCTCCCTTGAATCACAAGCTTTTATGTCTTAATTGAAGAATATCGCAACTTCTCCACTCTATACTATAAATGGACCTTTGAGTCTCTTTATAAAACTATTTCACAAGCATTGTATAGAAGCAGTTGTAGATCCTCTTTTGCATCATATGTTTGTGTAGAAACAACTTATTTAATGCATATAAAATACAAGATATCTTTATCTAGAATAATATTGATGAAATATATGGCCAGTGGGACTGGAGCACTGTGGACACCATGAGATGGACAGTAGTCTACATGGAAAAAGCTATGACTTAAAGAGACTTTTCTCTCTTATTACATTAGAAGAAGGTGACCTATGGGGAATGTGCACTGACAGATTTTCCTTCTTTCTTTTTGATACTAAAAAATAGATGATGGCATTAGCCATTCTTTTATTGAATTCCAAGGAATGAAATGAAACCAAGGCATTTAAACACACTTGGAAAACATATGAACCGAATACGAAGTATCCAATATTATTAAATCATCCCCACACATTCAACATGATCAGAACAATTACCTTCAGATATTGTTTAATACACACCAGCAAATTCCATAGTAATATCCTCTTCAGTTACTTAAAACAATTATATGATATTTAATTCAATTTAGAGTATTAGTGCCAGAAGAAGTAAAATCAATCTGCCTATCTCCTGGTGATGAGATCAGATTACCATTTCTCATTATGCATAATTTTTTACATTGTGCCTTTCAGTATCTTACATATATCCTTATCGTTTCTCTTAGGATGAGGACTGACCTGTCGCATAATCTCTCTACCCAAATTTCTCTCCTGTACCCTTGCATGACTTCCTGTGACTCTTTGTAGCTGTAGCTAATTTTATCTCTTATTAACAACAGTTTAGCTAAGAGAGCCCCCAAATTGAAAACTAACTCCTCTCATCACCATCCAGTCAATTTCAACTCAGAGTGACTCTATTGAGGGCTTCTGATGTCTTAATTTCTTACTGGAACAGCAAATCGTATCTTTCTTTTTTGGGGGGAGGCATCACTGCCCTCTGGTGGTCGTGGGAGCTACTCAGCCTTGCTCCTGGAGAGTTGCTGCTGGATTTGAACTGCCAAGCCCGTGGGGGTCAGTCCGGGACTCAACTACTACGCCATCGGGGCTCAGCCCCTAAGTCTTATTTTTCTCCTGAGAAACAAATGGTGGGTTTGCAACTCTGATCCAGTTAGCACTCCAATCCATGGGATCCTTTCAGAATATAAGGTTATGTGTGTGTGTGTTTGTGTGTGTGTGTGTGTGTGTGTGTGTGTGTGTACACGCACGTGCGGATTTACTCTGAGGGTCAAATTACTGTGAGACACCGAATATGAGATAAAGGCAAGATTTTGATTATTATCAAAGAGCTTCTGTTTCCCAGGAATAATCTCTCTGACAAAAAAAAAAGGCGATTTCTCACAGTACTCAGAAATGGGTAGACCACCGTGGTCAAGGAAGAACAACACATACACTTCACACTAAGAGCAAAATGAAAAGTCTCAAATTCAACCAAGTGATATCCTCTATCCCTCGCCAGGGTGAGAGGTGCTGGCAGGAGTTTGTTTAGTTATTAAATGAAACATTATGCATTTTCATTAGGATGCTGTATACTGTGGACTGCCCCTGGTAGAAACCATTCAACTGAAGAATGAGCCCAGGAGATGATTCCCAATCTGAGTGAAGAGATATAAAAGTCCTGAGAGAGAGAGTGGGGCAGAGTTTTGAATGAATCATTAGCACATCACTTTGTCTTTTTAAAATACAAGTAAATGCTTCTCAACACAGCAGCCACTGAGCTGGTTTCTGGCCAACTTACCAGGTATCTCTGAGGGCTCTAAAAGCCTAGCAGTGAAAGTGGGAGTACAAAATATTTAAAATATGTATGAGATTTCCATCGAAAAGCACAAAATTAGCATTTCAAATCAGGTAGCTGGAAGGAGATTTGGGTTGAAGTGCAGGGTCTGCTTTTAAATAGCAACTGTAACTTGCAGGGTTTATTTTCAGAATCTGTTTAAGAAGGATTTGAAATAGGTGTCTTCTAACATGCCTTTCAACTAAGGATCAAGAGTCTACCGCCACAAGAAAAATAGGAAATGATCGTGAGGGCCAGCAAACCCCTTGCAGGATTTAAACAATTCACCAAAAGAAATTAAAATACTGCAATATGAATAGCCTGGATTCAAAACACATTGCAGGGAGTTTGCTGCAGTTACCAGGAGTAGTAAGTAACAAGGGAACTTGGGTACCCTTTGCTGAGAAAGAGCAGAATGGCTCTAAATGAAGACTGGAGGCAACTTCACAGACTTGTTCCTGGACGTCTGACGTATCCTTGTGGATCTTATTCATTTTGTGGACAGAGCGAGTAAGTACATGCCCAGTCAGAATGCATGCACCGTGCTCATTCACGAAGGCATTTTCAGATGATAGACTGATGATACAACATCCTCACTACCACTGGGTCAATTCTCATAGCTGCTGTACAGCTAGGAGTAGCATTTCCCCCGTGGGTTTCAGAGACTGCAAAACTTAGTGGGAACAGAAAGTTCCTCTGCCTCCAGAGAAGTGACTGACTGGTTGGAAACGATAGTGATGAGTGTCACTCAATGTCTCCAATTCTGTCACATCATATATTTTTCCAGTCATTTGTAAGTAAGCAGTCTTCATGTTAGAGAGGGTTCCAAAATTATTTGGGAATGGATTTTACTTTGAAGGAACAGAAATTTCTGTTCCAGAATTCATGACAGGGCCAGGACTCTGGAGATATATATATATATATATATATATATATATATATATATAATTTTAATTCATAGATGCTCTAAATGTAGTGCCTTTGAAAAAGTCTGTCATTGTATAATTCTAATCAGGTTTACCACTCAAGCTTTATAAGAGGATTTGGGGGCAAGCCACATAGTTCTTCACCTCGGCTTACTTTCTAGGGAAGAAAATGTGAAACTACGACGATGAATAATTAAAAAAAAAACTGGCTGAAAGGGCTTCTATAAATTATAATTCAGTTAGGAATTTTCACCAACATTACATGTATGCAAAAAGTTGGAATTTTTTCTTCCTACCAAGTGGTGACCATTATGCGAATATTCCCATCTCTAAGGGAACTAAATATCCAAAAATATAGTCTGATATTGAAGTAATAGGCAATGATATAGCTTTAGGTAGTCTGGTTTAAAAAAATGACACATGATTCACTTAAGACCAAAGATCAATATTTTCTTCAGACTTTTAAAATTAAATTCTTCTTCTTAGAGGGAAATAGTAGTCCCTAAAATGTTGCTGAAGTAGGGGAGTACTCATTGGGAATTCAAAGCCCATCAATAGGTGAAGCGACATCCCCTTGCAGAGGGGTTTCAGGGAGGAGAGGAGCCAGTCAAGGTACAGTGGGCAAAATTGAGGTATGCAGCTTTCCTCAAGCTCTCAAGTACTTCCTTGCACCCACTTTCATGATCCCAATTCTACCTGACAAATCCGGCTAGACTAGGGGATGTACGCTGAAACTGGAAACATGGGGGAATTTAAGATAGATGATCCCTTCAGGACCAGTGGTGGGAGTAGTGATACAGGGAAGGTGGAGGGAGGGTGACTTTTTTAGAAAAATAAAAAAGAAAGAAAGAGAGAAATGAAAAGAAAATGTTGCTGAAGAAAGGTTAACATTACTGAGAATATTTTTGTTGACAAGATAATGCAACTCTACTCTTTTAGATAACTGTGCATTCTAGAAACTGTCTAAGCCTCTTTCGTTAACACTATGAAATGAGTTAGAAGAAAAATGAGGTGCCCTCAACCCTGAGGTGAATTCTCTTTGAAATAAAAATGTGAATGTGTTTCAAAAATTGTAAATCACTATTTGATACAACTTTTATTTGTGGTCAACATATTCTCTGGCAACACAAACACCTCAGACAGGCTGCATTCTTGGCCAGTGACTTTATTGAATGATTGCTCTTCAAGTAGCAAAGAGAGTTCCACGGTTAACAGAGGATGCATGGCTCCATAGTCGCTAATAAAGAAAAGTACATTTCACAAGTAAGTGCCATTTTGAAGAACAAGAATCTCACTTTCCTTGAATGTTATATAACCACCTGGCCTCTAAGTGCACTCTTCTTATTATCAAAATATATCAAAGACAGACAGGCATAGAAGAAATAGCAACCAAGGAAATTAATTTAACTGTCCATAGTGTGTGCCATATTATCATGGTGAAAAGAATCACGAGGATATGTCACAACTTTTTTTTCAAAACCATTTTTCTCAGAGCAAGCAGTATTATAAAATAGCTTCCACAGTCAGTTTCAAAACATTCTTTTCCTTCCTGAGCTCTCTGAAATCAGCTCCATTTCACTGTCTCCCACCACCACCACTCCCTTCCACCCTCGTCAGAAACACTTACTCTTCAACCAAGGTTTCATAGCAAAGGGAGTGTCCAATTGTATTAATTACTTAGATGAATGAATTGGTGGGTTTTGCTGGAAGGAAGTCACATATGCAAATGTATTGTGCAATTGCATTTTTTAAAAAATCTTACATTAATGGAGATAGGTAAGGAGATACATGGTATTTTGGGCAGCTATGTTTAAGCTTAAAATGCTTCACAATTCTGAAAAAAATATAGAGCTATTTCATGACCATGTCTCTATGGATGAATTTATGTGTCTATTTTTAGGAAAAGGCCACTCATCTCCAACTGTTTCACATCTTTCAGACAAAAACATTCCTTTAAATCGGACACATCTAAACTTCCAGACAGATTATTTTATGGTTCATATTATTTTAGTTGATCACACTTCTAAAGTCTATAAAATTGGTTTTGAGGAAAATTAATAGGTGGAAAATAGAACAAGAAAAATAAGAAGCCATAACACAAAAGTAAATGATTTTATGAACACATTCAATCTATGATATGCATACTTCACAAATTCATAAATCCCAATAAAAAAACAAAAAAAACCACAAATGTGGTCTGCATGCAATTGACATATGTATTGATCATGATAGAAGTTGTATGAGTCCCCAGTAAAATGATCTAAAAAACCGAAAAGGTTATAGTGAAGGCTCAAGTAAAAATGTTTTGGAAATGATGACACTATCTATACACATATACTTAATACATCTGATGAATGAAATGCTATAAGAGCTGTAAGAGTCCCCAATAAAATGACTTAAAATGTTAAAAAATAAAATAAAAGTTTACAAAAAATGGTTTTGTGGCTCAGTAATCTAAAAAGGAATGGATCGGCTAGTCCTCCTGACAGGTCACAATGAAGAGAGAGCAGGAACTTTCTTCTTGTGTTCCAGCTGCCTGTTAGGTGGGGTGTTTTCAGAAAGTTTCCAAAAATATCTAATTTTAAATGACAGATTCACCCTGTCTCCATATTTAATGGGCTTAATGAGCTACAACGCTTCCATTTATTGCTATGGATTTGGGGTAATCGATGGTGTGCCAGGTATTCAACTTGCCTGTCACATAATATAGAGTATACATTACATTCACACAACCCAGGAAATTGTATATGTATATATCTTACCCATGATGTATATATATATGCATATAATGTATCGATATACAGCACTTTAAAAAATAGACTGAGAAACACTGAGTAGCTTATAAAGCATCACATCAATTTTAGAGATATTAAATCAATTAAGTGTAATTCCAAATGCAAGTATTTTCTCCATTTACAATAGATTTTGAGGACCTTCAGGAAAAATTACACTTGCTCAATCCTGGTGTGAGGCAATTTATCAAGTCTCCTTGAATAGCTCTATCCTCAGTCTCCCTGCTTTTCTGCTTGGCTTCCTCAGTCAGTTCTCTTTGTAGATCCCTTAAAAAAAAACTTTTAAAAAAGATCCATTGCTTGCTCCAATGTGGCACTCCGTACCACTTTGAATAAAATTCAGAGTTCTGACCAAGCATTGTGGGTGCATGGCACATTTGTCTCTTCCATTTTATGCTATGTCCCAATCACAATGGATTTCTTGTTCCCCCAAGAGTGCACATTTGCTCATGGTTATATGGCTCCAACTGGAGTGATCTGGCGTATTTGACCTAGCTTGAATGCCCAGTTTCCCTTCATTTTTTGATCATTAAAATTGTGACTGGGCAACCCATATGTAACATGTTTGTCATCGTACCATTATTATGCCGACAACGCTGTGCCATTATGCAACCATGCTGCAAACCATAATCGCCAATTATCCACTGCTAAACCTTTCACCACCCAGCAGAAATCCCATCAGAGATGCCTCCCTATCTCCTCCAACCCAACCTCAGATAACCATGATTAACTTTGATCTCAATAGACTTGTCCATGCTGGAGGTCTCTTTTACAGTGTTTGTCAGACCATAGGACACACTTTCCCCCAAAAAAGGAGTCGTCGTGGAGGAGGGTGCATCTTATGGTCCAAAGGTGTGGGACCCCAGAACATTTGTTTATGATCCCATGTGCCCACTCACTGTCTGCTGTTGTTTGCATGCTGTGGATCTCTGTGTGTTCAGGGAAGTCCCGCCTCCTGGAATCTCCATATCAGTCAGGTCACATGATCAACCCAGGGCACACCTCCTTTCATTTGTTTATGAAAGTGATGATGGTTCTTAACACCCCTGTTGAATTTAACCTGTTAAATATTACCGTATTTTGCTTTTAATACATATTTTAGTGTACTGGTACTATTTGATTCAGAATATTTTTTTTTCTTGTTTTTCTGCTCTGAAACCTGGGTGCATCTTATGGTTAGAAAAATATGGCCATTGGGGGATAACATATTTGTTCATTTGCGTTGCATTCCTGTTACTGAGCATGTGTCCGTGGTTCATCGTTCTCAAGCATATATGAGAACTTCATTTCTGTTGCTGACTAAAGAATGACTTGGTCCACTCCTCTGCTGCTGGACCCCAAATGGTTTCAACCATTTGCTGATTGTGAAGAAGGCTGCAAGAACACATCAACATGGTTGGTTTTGTCTTCTTTCTTGCTACCAACTTCTCTCCCCCCGATTCATTGCTTGCCATTCTCTCTTCCCAACACCTTCTATTGGGCTTATGACCCCATTCATAGTGACTAGAACATTGTGAGGCACATCATGGGTATTCAATATCCATTGACTGATGTAAAAGCATCTTTTTTTTTTTTTTTTAACAAAGCTCATCCCTTTGGCTTGATCATCTCTTGGAGAAGATGACCCAGTGGTGACATCGTAACGGCAGAGAGGAGCCTACAGAGCACATACAAATCAACCTAATTGATGTATAAATGCATTCTACAGACTCTTCATCTTGAAATTCCCACACTCCATCACCCAAACAATAGACCATCTCGAGTATACGTTTCTTATGTGCTTCAAATAACTGCAAATCTTGGTGTCTTTGAACAACCATTACTTTGCTCGCAATTTAGGGGATTGAAGAGATGGGCTGTGTGTCAGGTAGGGTTCTCTTAGAGAAATAAAATTCAGGACACTAATAATTCTTTTATATATTTATATATTGAGAAAGGTATATAAGATAAGAAAGAAAAAGTTAACTATAAAGCAATACAGATTGCTCGGTGCCACTCACTTGCGTGAGGCAACTAGAAGACTGGCAGTCCTTCAAATCTTGAGGGCCGCTGAGTAGTCCTCTGTAGAGCAATCCAGGCTCTCTGGTCACTGGCAGCAAACGGCAGAGCAGGTCAAACAGTCAGCCAGATGACAGAGTCCAACGGTCCCCAGCTCAAGAGATGCATATCCCAGGAGCATGGCGAAGTAGGGCTTGAAGGATCCTCGACTCACAGCAACACAGTCCACGATTAGGTGTCCCACGGGTGGTGTTGCTTGGAGGTTGAGGCACAGGACGAACAAGGCACTTGTCTGGTCCAAAGATCCGGAAGCAAGAGAGAGGGCGGGACTCGCCGAGCCCTTCCTATCTCTGCCCTTCAATTCATCCTGCATGTTCATTGGCTGTGTCGTCACATCAGACCCACCCATCTTCTGTGGCCACGTTGGCATAACAAACCTGCCCATCACGGGCTGGGTTCATTTGGGAGCTTCTTCTGTTCTGAGTTCCTTCTGTTGATTCTTGCTCCATAGCCAGTCAATCCCATAGCCAGGCTTTATCAGGTCTCCACATGACAAGGGCCTTAGATGCAATTCATAAAACATCTGAGAGCCTCTCTCTCTCTCTTCAGTGTTGTCTTCATTCTCAAGGAGTCCTTACCAGACTTGGTCACAGTTGACAGTATCCATGCGAATGTGATAGGTTGCACAATCTTTTGCAGCTTTGCTTACATGTTGCATAACATCATGTTTGTTTGTTATTCTTTTGATGAAAACAAATCACATTATGTTCTATCATCGTGTAAGGGAAATCTATCTGATCTCTTTCTTACAAGAAGCGGGATACATTTGTGGGTAATTTGAACTCACATTATCGCATGCTCTGTTCCTGAGTTTCTGAGCTCTTTGCAGAACCATAAATATAACACAACCTTGCCATGGAGGACATACTTTGTGAGAGCCTGCAGTGCATTGAATTACTTCACATAGCTCAGGCAATCATGGTCTGTATGATATCTGTAACTCCCACCAAATAAGTGTGTAAGGCCATGCAAATGTGAAGTGCTTGTGCTTCGTGAGGAGGACTGGAAGCTTACCTATCATACAATTAAGGTGCCTGGCGCACAAACAGACCATGGAAATCTGATGTAGGGAAGCCTAGTATGGGAATTGTTCAGTTTTGCCATCCCACTAGGTTACAAAGAGCCACCCCAGAAGTAGAAAGAGGGGCTTCAAAACCACAGAGAAGGAAGAGGCAGGGACGGAGCATGCCCTTTTAACTGTAAATTCCTGCATAGAGAGCCACCAGGACCACAGAAAACAGAGAGCTGTGATTCTGGAGATTCAGAAACAGTGGCAGAGACACTGGAACCAGGGGAACAGCATGAGACACTGCAGTGGGCTTCTTGGCCCACACACAAAGGAAGCTGAGTGCTTCCTACCAAGAACCTGGCTGATGGAGTGGGGTCCCTCCAGGTCATCGGTGGAGCTGGAGCTGAGTTCTTGCGGGTCAAGCTTCAAGAGAGGGCAAGAGTGC
>PVJH01017590.1:0-47424 GCA_004026705.1 Nesogale talazaci | reverse complement strand
CTACCCAGACGGCGTGGCAGGAGGGGGACACATTGTTGGCGCCAGCACGGAAGGCCGGCTGGATGCCCTTGCGGCAGTGAAAGACCAGGAAGGCGAGGAGGCCGCCCTGGATGCCAGTGCCCGAGCAGGCCCCAATGATGTCCACCAGGTCGGGTGCAGAAGGCCACTGCATGGGGGCAGCAGCATGGTGGTGGGAAGGGCCGGGGGCCCACCTTATCCACCATGGCAGAGCGGCTTGCAGTTGCTGTATTGCGTCCCGGGGATCGCAGACGGGAAGTTGTTGCCCATGGTGACCACCAGCACCTGGAAGAGGCCGGGGAAGGCGCCCGGCCATGGAAGCAGAAGCGGGAGATGGAGAGGAGGCTGTGGAAGGCCAGGATGAGCACGTAGTCCAGGAAGACCAACATCGTCAGGCGACACTTGGAGGGCACAGGGATGACCGGTCACCTACAGGAGGGAGAGGCCTTGGCGGCAACGGCGGCATCATTGATGGCCAGGCCCCATCCAGGTGCACCCTGGTGCAGAAATCGAACAGGTTGACGGCCACTTTATTGAAGAGCGTGGAGGCCATCTGTCCCCCTTCCACCCACTCCATGATTTCCCAGAGGTTCGAAGATCCGCGCCGCGGCACCGACAGGGTGGGCTGGTGCTCGGGCCGCTCGCAGCTGTCCTGGGCCAGTGTGTTGCCATCAGCGCTGGACCCGGAGTCGCCCTCATTCTCCACCTCTCGCTTGTAGTTTTCCATCCTCTTCCAGCGGAAATGGGTGTTGGCTGTGGCCACGGGCCTCCACCACAAAGGTCGGAGTCACGAAGGTCATGAAGCCCAGGAAGATCAGCAGGACCAGGCTGAGGAGCCACCTGGCGAGGGAGAAGGCCTTGGGCGGGGAGAGGGTGCCTGTACCCACGAGCAGGGTGAACAAGTACACCAGCCCGACATGGGGAGGAAAAAGGACCCCAGTGTTAGCCATTTTCCCATGGGAAGCAGGGTCCCCAAAGCCACAGCTCTTCTGTGCAGGGGCCCAGTGACATCTTACTGCAGCCACCACCTGCCAGGCCGACACCTGCAGCCCAGCTCCCCAGCATCCCCCGCAGGAGGATAGCCCTGGAAATCTTTCCAGGAGCAGGCAACCTCAACTTTCTCCCTCCAAGTAGCTGTGGCTTTGAACTGTCATGTTTGAAGTTATGAGTCCAAAGTTTGCTGGCCAGAACCACTGGAGCTCCTGATAGATTCCTAAACCTTCTATGTTTTTTTGTTTTTTTGTTTTTTTAAAAAAAAGGTCAATGACTTGATTTGATTCTAGCATACGGCAATCCTACCGGTCACTATTATATTATAAATGCTATTTGAAAAAATACATTATTCTACCAGGCATTGATATGCTCTTGGCTCAAAGGTGCTAAAAGAATAGTACTCCACTTCAGCTATTGACTGTGGAGGTGTTGAGGAAATAAAACGAGTAAACTGGCAATCATGGGATTGAGTTTCCTCCTCACACAATCTCATCTCCTCTAACTTCCTTCTCTCTTAATTCAGTAAAAGAATCCGGAACCATGCTAATTCTCACTTAAATAAGCCACTCTTGTAGGAGGTGTTTAGGGCAAACGCCTCGTGCACTGATTCAAGAACCTAACACAGTCTCCTGCAAAGTGTGCAGGATACCTAATGTCTCCCTCCCTCCATTTCCTCTGACATGTATCTTTGATTTATTAGGCCTATGGTAGGTTTTCAACCAATATTTTTTCCTTCCCATTTTTGCTTCTTTAAGAGAAAAGGAGCTTTCCAAACCTGATTCCTTTGTTGTGGCAGTCATGTATTCTGGTGTCAGTTTCAGGACTGGGAGTGTAGAGGTGGAGTTTACCCTGTCTATCTGGCGATAGCCAATGAAAACTCTGTGTGGGCCTGGCTTTTTCCTGAGAATTCTGAGAAATCTGGCAGAATTTCCCTTCTAGAGGTGAGACACTCAGGACGCAGTCCCTTGGAGATGCTCTACTGATAAGACACAAGGTTGACTCTCTGCGACATATCTCAGAGGAGAAGCCACGTGGGCTCACTTACCCTGATGAAACCAGACCTCTGAAGCCAGAAAAGTCCTGTTGAGGCTCCTGCTAGTGCTGAGATGCTTGAGAAGTCACAGAGAGGTCCTTGCCAGCACTGAGATGCTTCTCCCACCCTTGGATAAACAAGACTCTGCACCCACTGACCTGTGATTGTCCTGCCCGGCATTGTTGCATGTGCTTCATGAGTCTGAAGAGCACTTGTGGATTGGTATCAGACATATGAGCTAATATTGGGGTTATGGACTTGGACTGGACTGGGTTGGGATGCATTCTCAATGTTCCATTCCATTTGTATTAAACCTCTCCCTTATATACATATGAGTGTTTATGAATTTGTTTCTTTAGTCTCCCTGGAATAATACATCAGTCAATTAAGTCAATGTCATTAAACTCAGCTCAACAATATTTATGTGCTATACTACGAGCTTTGGTGGTAGAGTGAGTAGTTAAGGACATTGCCGCTAACCCACAGGCTGACAATTCAAAGTTGCCAGCCTCTCTGCAAGGAAAAGGATGTGGTGGTCTGCTTCTGTCAAGACTTATTATATCGTCTTGAATGCCTGCCATGTAGTTCTGCTTTCTGCTCTCTGGTCACTGTGAGTCAGACTCAGCTCAACAATGATGAGTTTTCTGTTTACTCTTCTTATGCTATGCTGTGTTCAACAACCTAGGATTACAAAATGCACAACCACGGAATTATTAGACACCTAATTATTCTGAGAGTCACGAGCCGAACTGAATGGGTTCAGAGGATTTCCCATAGTTGGTCCCATGCTAATCCTCATTTTCAACCTCAGTTATAAAGACGGATGCTATGAGCTATGCTCAGAATACTTTATCAAGCTTATCACAATCTAGATTAAATGAGCTAGCAACATTGCTGCCTCTGGAGTCCAGATTAATTCAGTTTGCTGAGACCAAGATTAGATGCAACTGATAGCAAAGATTTGGCAAGGGAGACATTAAATATATGCACATCTTTTCCTGTAATTACAAGGTGTGGCAAAATAATAAACTTATTTTCTTTCGAAATAATTTAACCATGACTTGCCTTTTGATGAATTGGCTCATGATTTCAAAATCATCAGCTCAAGGAAAATTCTTGTGGTGCAGACATTTACTGGTTGCTGTGTACTCCCATGTTCCAATATAGTTTGAAATGCTTCACTGGACACCTCTTATTCTTAATAGTTTAAAACTGCGATGATGCTGTCATGGCAGAAAAGAGCAATAGAATTATCCAGGTAGTTCTAACATTCTCCAAAATATAAATAATATTCATACAAAACTTATACAAAACTTAAGAGAAACAGGTGCTTCACAGGGAATGTGATACAACATAGGAACGTCATCATTAGAGCAAAACCTCTGTGGCTATTGGGGGGAAATTTTTGTATCAGTTCAAAGACTATCTTACCACTAATGGCTACAGAGTTATGGTGAAGTAGTGAATACTTGTCAGGCTGCTAGACTACTGTGCAGTTTGAAATTATCAGCTGCTCTTCTGGAGAAGGGAGAGCCAGTCATTCTACTTGAGTAAAGAGTTACAGCACCAGAAACCCATAAGGGCAGTTCTACCCTGCCCTATAAAGTCAAAATGAGTTAGCATCGACTCAATGGCAGTTTATGTGAGAGTGGAAATGATTGATAATTTTGAGTCTGTGTCACTATTCTAGGGTAAGTCAAAAGTATTGCTACTAGGATTTCAGTTCATTCCTGCACAGATATATTTGAAACAAACATATACAACATGTGTCTGTATTTAGATGATTGCAGAAAAAGTCTCACAGTAATATGTTAATCTCAGTAATACATCATCTTAGTAAGATACCTACCTTAAAAAAACTCAATCAAGTGAGGATGGGGAAAGAGATTAACGTGCATACTTATAGGGCTAGGAGTAGGACAACAGATGGGGATTGGACCTCCACTCAAGTACCTCCTCAGTTCAAGAACACTTTGTTCTATTAAATTGGCATTCCAAGATGCTCACCTTTCCAACATGATCACTGAAGACAAATGTGTGCATAAGCAAATGTGGCGAAGAAAGCTAATGGTGCCTGGCTATCAAAAGACGTAAGTGTCTAGGGTCTTAAAGGCATGAAAGTAAACAAAAAGCCATCCAGCTCAGAAGCAACAAAGCCCACATGGAAGAAGCACACTAGCTTGTGGAATCATGAGGCGTCAAAAAGATTAGATATCAGGTTTCAAGAACTAAAAAGCATAGCATTGTGTGCTCACTTTCCTGACATGAATGCTGAGGACAAATGTGTGCATAAGCTAATGTGGTGAAGAGAGGTTATGGTGCCCGGCTACTAAAAGATATAGCATCTGGGGTCTTAAAGGCTTGAGTAAACAAGCGGCCATTCAGCTAGGAAGCAATAAAACCCACACGGAAGAAGCACACCAGCCTGTGTGATCATGAGGTGGTGAAGGGATCCAGTGTCAGGCATCAAAGAGCTAAAATTATATTATTATTAATGAGGGGGAGTACAGATTGGGGACCCAAAGCCTATCAATAGATGAGATGACATCATCTTGCAAAGGGGTTATAAGGAGGAGATGAGCCAGTTAAGATACAGGGTAGTAGCAATGAAATATGCAACCTTCCTCTAGTTCCCACGCTGCCACCCACCCACTATCATGACCCCAATTCTACCACATAAATCCAACTAGACTAAGAGATGTACAATGAAGTTGGAAACATGGGAAACTTAGGATAGATGATCCATCAAGACTAGTAAGAGGAGTGGTAATACCAGGAAGGTGGAGGGATGGAGGAATAGAAAAGGAGAACCAACTTCAGGGATCTACACGTAGCCTCCTCTCTGGAGCATAGACAACAGAGAAGCAAGTGTTGGGACACATTGTACAGTGTACAGTATGAAAAAATAACAATTTGTAAATTACTAAGGTTTCAAGGAGAAGAGGGGGAGGAAGGGTAATATAGGGAGCTGATACTGGGGGGCTGGATGGAGGGAGGATGTTTTGAGAGTGATGAAAGCAATGGGTAGGTAAATGTGGCCTGCATACAATTGATGCTGGTATGGATTGTGATGGAAGTTGTATGGGACCCCAATAAAATGATTCATTTTAAAAAAGGGGGGGGGAGGGGAAAGAGGAGGTCTTGTGTTGTTGTTGTTTTTTTTTAAAGAGGAGCTTGCACCAAGGGCTCAAGTGGAAAATGTTTGGAAATGTATGTGGCAGCATGTGTGCAAATGTGCTTGATACAAATGATGTACTGAATGTTATAATAGCTGTAAGAGCCCCCAATAATTTGATTTAAAAAAAAGAAAAAAAAGGAACTGATACCAAGGGCCCAAATAGAAAGCAAATGTTTTGAGAATGAGGAGGGCAACAAACATACAAAGGATGTATGGATTGTGATAAGAATTGTACAAGCCCCCAATAAAATGATTATAAAGGAAAAAAAACTCAATCAAAACTGCAGATTAACCAAACAAAGTGTGCTAAAGAAACCAGATGGTGCCCGACTATCAGAAAGGGTAATGTCTGGGGTCTTCAAACAAGTAGCCATCTAAAAGAAACATCAGTTAAGCCCACATCGATGAAGGAAACCAGCCTGTGTGGCCCAGGATTGTAAATGACAAAAATCCACATTGGAGGGAGGAAATGGTATCAGAGTTTAAATTGTGAACACCTGATTTGCAGAAAGCTATGGATGGAAACCCAAAATCAATTTGCAGGTCCACACATGAACTAATAATCTGGTGATTCTTCCCCTCCCCCTGACTATAGTCCAGAGAGGTGCCCAGTCTTGCTCTCAGAGAGCATCTATGAAAATCATAAATGGCAGGAGCAGTTAGGTTAAAGTGTAATATCATATCATTTGATCACCCTTTCAACACATATCAAAGTTGTTTCAGCTTTTTAAAAAAGTAAAGGGAATATATCAGTGAATTAAGCCTCTGGTAAATTCCCTCTTAATATAGACTAGAGATGCAAACAATCTTGCTATCATGCAAAGTACATTGGAAAGTGGGTTATTAGATATGCAGGCAGGTTAGAATGTAGCACCTTATCATCTGATCTCTCGATCTAGTTTAGCTTTGCTCTAGTGTCTAATATTTTCTTCTTGCTTTCCATCTCAGGTTTCCCTCTGTTGTTATTCGTTTTCTCCTTGCTTTATTTTTACATGGTTTTCTGAATATGAAATCCAAGATTGGTAAATTTATAGGTAGCAACTGATTTAGTAGTTCCTGTGGAGTGTAACAGGAGAGTTTGGGGAAAATGGGGAGTTAATCACAATGAGCAAGAAGGAAGAAAATGTTCTAAAACCAATGGTGGTGATAGTTATACAACTCTCCTTAATATGCCTGAACTATTGAATTATAGGCCATGTGACTTATAAGCCAATAAAATTGTTGTTTTTTAAGAGGAAAGCAGACTCATTACCAAGAACATGAATAAAAGGAAAGTTCAAGAGGCAGGAAGGAGGGACAAATGGGAACAAGGAACCCAGAGAGGAAGTGGGACGGGCATTGTGTCACATTGAGGGAGTTGCAACCAAGGTCATGAAATAAAATGTCTCAATTGTTGAGTGTGAAACATAAATGCTCTGTATCCTTTGGCCTAAATGACAATAAATTATTCAAATAAAGACAATTTTCAAAAAGCAAGAAGAAAACAAGTAGCGTACAAAGGGATCTGCAAGGCTAGTTAAATGCAAGGTTATTGTTTGGGAGCTTCAAGGGAGTAATCTTGATAGATATTCTCAAACGGAAGAGGCCATTCACAGAGATTTATTCGGGGAAAAATTTTAAGAAAGCTGTAAACAGAACTGGTGAGAAAAATGCTAGTAAAGTTGTACCAAAGAATTATCTTTCCATTGGGCTGAGCCCTGGTGGCATAAGTGGTTGAGTGCAAGACTGTGGCCCGGCCCGCGGGCTTGGCAGTTCAAACCCAGTGGTGGCTCTCAGGAGCAGCACTGGGTAGCGCCCACGACCACCAGAGGCAGTGATGCCCCCAAAAAAACAACAACAACAACAAAAAGAATTATCTTTCCATCATAACAATGCTTTTGCCTAGAGAGTAGCAAAGGCTGGCTGTCCTATGAGCATTTTGTTGGTAAACCTTACCTCAGCTACCATATGCAGTCATTATCTTGCTTCTTCTGATTTCTTTTCATTCCCCAAACTAAAAAACAAAAACAACTTTCAGCCCTAGTGGTGCTGTGGATTACACACATTGCACTGCCAACTGCAAGATTAGCAGTTTGAACCCACAAGCAGCTCCAAGGAGAAGGATAAGACATCGGGTGCTTCCTTACAGAGTCCTAGTCTCAGAAACCCCTGAGTCCGAATCGCCTTCACTGCATTGGGGTTGTTTTTGGTTTTGGGTGTCCATCAAAGAACACCGAATTCTTTGGGAAAGGATTAGAGAGATGGAAACATCATATTCTAAAGTATACATGCCTTGCTTAGAGATATATGAAGTATCAATAATTTTATATTTTGATACTTTTACTTAATAAAAATTTCTATATTTTATAGCAATACTATATTGGGAATAAAACCCAAAAAGATGAAGAGAAGAAGGCTGCTCAGTTGTGGATTGCAGGAGAACAATGTGGTAACTTTTTCAGAATTTCTTTTGTGCTTCATATATCCCAAATTGCAGTGATGCTACAAAGCAAACAAACAAAAACAAAACAAACATATATCCCAAATTGAGAGTTAAAATTTTCAGAAACTTGGAGATATCAATAGGTTGTGGGGGTGGGGGGCAGGGTTATAAACCAAATGTATTCTCTCTAAAGTACAAGGAAAGAAGAAACCTGGAATGAAAGTAAACATTTAGACCAAGATGACTTCAGTCTAGCCAAACACTGGAGTGTAATATGTGACATAAACACTATTCATACTTGGAAAGGCTTGTTGGGGATCCCAGACTTCCACCTTTCCAGAACTTTAGTGAAGCATACCAGAAACCTCTCCAGAGTAGTGTCAGAGGAGAATAAGTGGGAAATGAGAACATTTCTTTTCCAGTTGGTAGTCTCCCACCCTGAACCCTTTTCAGTGGAGACCGCAGGGGAATCTTCAACCCTGTCTCCTCCTGCAGGAATGAGGAGACCACGTGGTCCTGGTGTGGAGAGGATGAGTTGGAAACTTGGGCGTCTATTTCCATCCATGGGTAACAAAGTGGCCTTCTTCTTCCTACCAGAGGGGCAGAAAGGCAGAAAAAGGCAAGAGCTAAAACAGATGTTTTAAATAAGATCCAGTCACGGAGCATAGTATAAAAATCACTCATCATCCCAATAATTAAGAATATCTCAAAGTGAATAAAATTAGATAAATTGCAGGTGCAAACATGAAGGAAACAGAAATATTAGATTTTATTGAGATCTTACAGTGGCTATGATGAAAGTGCTCCAACAAGCAGTTACATGCTTGAAACACATGAAACACAAATCAAAAAATCTCAGGAAAGGAGCAATGCCTCTGTAAAGAACAAGAATACATTCAGGAAAACCCCAAAGAAATTTTAAATATAAAAACTCAGTGGATAGACTCAGTAGCAGAATGGAAGAGACAGAGAAGTTGGTGGACTGAAAAAGAGGATACAAGAGATTAGGGAGATTACTAACTGTAAAGACCTAAAAGAGAATACACTGGAAAAAATAAGCAGAGATACAGGGGCCCATGAAATAATAATAAAATCATATAACATTTGTGGCACTGAAATTCTGGAGGAAAAGGAGAAAGAAGATGGAGCTGGAAAAGAACTTCAGTAAGAACCAAAAAGCTTTCAAATTGTATAAGAGACAAACTCATTCATGTGAGAAGATTGGATTTTATCAGAGTTAAAGATGTCAAAAAAAGACCTGCTAAGAAGATGAAAAGGTAAGCTACCAAATGACAGGAATATTTGAAAATTGCATACCCAACACAGAACTAGTATCTAAAACATACAAGAAACTCTCAAAACACTCACCACACACACAAAAATTTTCCTAATAGTTCAATTAGGAAAAAAAAACTGGGCAAAAGCATGAATAGCTATTTTACTGAAGGATAAATATGGTGCAAATGATCACAGGAAAAGAGGGTGATCTGTTTTTTCTCTTCTTATAAGAACATCAAACAGATTGGATTAGGACTCACCCTCTTCTAGTATGGCCTCATGTTAGCTTGATGAGTTACATATACAAACTTGCTATTCCCTACTTGCTATCAGAACATATTTTGGGGGAGGATAAAACCAATCCGTATCACTGAGTAATGAATACCTGCACTCTTTTATATTGTTTCTTATAATCAAATTTGAATCTCTAATTTCTCACAAAAACAATTTAGTGGCAAAAAGCTACCTAGAAGCCTCTAACATAGAATACACTGGATATATAAATCTTAAGGTATATTTTGAGTTTTGACTCTATACTATCTGACATCTTCTGTCTGGGTGTTTAGAAACTGAGATATTTGGTTATGGAGAAAAAAAATGGGTTACTAAAAAAATCAATTCATTGAGTTTGAAAAAAGCAGTATGTGTTGGTCCGGGTAGGAACAAATTTCAAAGACTCGCATATGGATATAAGGAAAAGGTTTATATACAAGAGGAACAGGACATTGAAAGTTCAAAGTCATAAGTTCATAAGTTCAAAGTTCAAAGTCATAAGTCCAATATTAACCCATATGCCCAAAATCAGTCTATAAAGTCTCCTTCCGACTCACGAAGTCACAGGTCAGTGGGTGCAGAGTCCTAGTGCCGACAGGGGTCTCCCCATGGCTCCTCGCTTCCAGGGCTCAGGGTTCATCAACAGCATCCCGTGGTGGCAGACGCAACTCATCGCTGGCAGACGTCTCCATGAGGCCGCGGCCCAGCCTCAGAGATTTGGCTCCATCAGGGTAAAGCTGTGTGGTCTCTCCGCCAGCTCCTCCAGCTTCTTGGACACTGCCATCTTGTCTGGTCCATGATTGATCATCTCTGAGAGTAACTCCCAACAACTGGGGAAGATAGCTTCTCATTTTCATGAGGGAAATATCGAGAGATTTCCCAGAAGTCTCAGGAGAAAGCCATGCCCACATATAGGCCTCACTGGCTACTCAATGGCTATCTCCAGATTAACAGGCTAGACTCCACCCCTACATTTCAATCATAAAATTGACATCAGCACATGACTGCCATACAGTAGTAGAGATGACAAATAGAATGGAACTCAGGTGTGGTCTTAGTGGGGCAGTGAATTAGATTGGAAGAGCACATAATTGTCTTTCATCACTACCTACTTCATAAGAGAAACAGAAGTCTGCTTCCCTAAAAAGTATAGCTTTGGAAACTCTTTATCACAGTCCTACACTGTCCTACAGAAACACTGTGTCAGGACTGACTCCAGATTTTTTGACTTGGGTTATATAACCTAAAGATTTACAGTGGGGTTTCTAGAATCGTGTGAGTGCCAGAGACTGGAACTTTCCAAAAGAGCATCCATTTTAGTTTTAGTACAGCCTTAGCTAAATCCTCCCATGCAATCCCTGGGAAACACAGTTGGCTGTTTAGCTGATATTCCCCAATTATCATTTGCTGCCCCACAGCTGCATTATTCAGTTCATTGCTCAGGAAAGTTTCCTCTTTGTTTGCTTTACATGGATTAAAAGCATTACAGCTTAATCTCTTTGATGCACCCAGACCATTTTGAAAGTGAATGTTTTTCTATTAAATCTCCAACTGGGAACCAATTCACTGCCACTGTCGCAACAGACCCAGGCAATCCTGATTAATTACAGAAATTCTGCCCTTCTGCCTCTGTGAGTCTCCAAAATACCTAATAACAAAAGCACTTCAATAAATCTATGGGGTTAATCAGTGTTTCATGTAATTTGGCATAAGAAATTTCAAAACCTTTTTAATAAAAATTGTTGGGGGTGGTGGTGGATGAAACTAGTAGATTACAGAAGCAGGTGTTTACGAATTTGCATGTCTTAAAGACTCAAGTCACATCACTCTCCAACTAAGCTAAATGTTAATGTGTTAGAAAAGCAGTGCATACTTGGTTTGTTAGAATTCTTTAAATGAAGAACATACAATTAAATTACACACTCTATTCAGAGGCTGTAGTGCCACGGTAAGATTTATGGCCTCCAATTTACAAAAACAGAGGTGCAATGAACTGTCAGAAAAGGGGGTGTCTGCCCATCCAATCCAGCTTTCGTGGATAAGTTAGACAGGACTGACTCACTGTGGGAACCAAGAGATGAGTGTAGGTTTCTACTTTACTGCCTCTTATGGAAGGTTCCCCCCAAGAGAGCTGTGTCAAAAAGACAAGTTTTTTTTTTTTACCCAGTTCAGTAGACATAGCTGTATCACTATGTATTTAGAACAATTAAAAAGTCCTCTTATAAATCTTTTTTTTCTAATAGGGCTTTGAATGATATAATACATGAATTTGAGGCCCACAAAATTGTTTTTAAAAACAAAAGGACATAAGTAAATGTCCATTAAAATTTTAAAAGGCAAATTTTATTAGACTTTATTTTCTGTCTGTATAAAACTGGAAGAGATCAATGTAGGGGAAAAATGGAAATATTTCAAACCAGGGCTGAGCCCCAGTGGTGTAAGTGGTTGAGTGTGAGACTACGGCCCATGGACTTGGCAGTTCAAATCCAGCGGCGGCTCTCAGAAGCAGCACTGGGTACTGCCCACGAGGCAGTGATGCCCCCCAAAAATATATAATATATTTCAAACCAGACTAGCACATGTTCAGAAATAAGTGATCTCTCCCACTGAAAAATGCAAAAGCATTGGGACCTGTGATGAAGTAACTTCATAGCAAGACCCACAGGATGGAATGTGTTTCTATATTTAAAAACCAAGTTATTCTCCCAAACATAAAACCCATCACTGACTTAAATGTTTGTGTCTTTATTGTTAGAATACTTTTTACTCTGGCTCAACATCTATTTTCCATATTGACAAGGAACAGTTCTAATCATAGTTTTTTACCTTGCATTACTTTCTTATACTATAAGTTGGGATTCTTTTTCTGAGATCTAAATTATAGATTTTTTTAGACTAATATAAGTGCGGAGAATCTTAGCTAATTAAAGCATAGGACGAATGTGTTTGTCTGGGTAGACTAGAGAAACTAATTCATGGACACTGATATAAGAAAGAGTTTTATATACAAGAGCAGTTGACTATGGAGAAGACATTCCAGCCCAGTCCAGATCAAGTCCATGCCAATGCCAATCTATAAAGTCCCCTTCACACTCATGAAACACATGCAATGATGCCGAATGCAGGAGGATTACAGGCTAGTGGGTTGGAGGTCTTGTGGATCCAGTGGAGCTGTGGCATCTCAGCGCTGGCAGAGGTCTCTATGGGGCTTCTCTGGCTCCCGAGGTCTGGTTGCGTCAGGATAAGTGCATGTGGATTCTCCAGCTTCCAGAGCATAGTGCCACGTGTCTTGTCAGTAGAATGTCTCTCAGGGAATGAGCACAGGAAAAAAAAAAGTGTTCATTGCCTCCAAGGATGTTCAAATCCACCCAGAAAGGCAGAAGCAAGACGTGACAATCGGTTTCTATAAAGCAGAGGTTCTCAACCTGTGGGTTGCAACCTTTTAGGTGGACGAACAACCCTTTCACAGGGGTCACCCAATTCATAACAGTAGCAAAACTACAGTGATGAAGTAGCATTGAGAATAATTTTAGGGTTGAGGGTCACCACAAAATAAGGCATGGCATTAAAGGGTCACAGCATGAAGAGGGTTGAGAACCACTGCTGTGAGGCTGCTCACCAAGTCGGCCCTCATGGGAAGCTGTCCTCTGTAGTTCATGGGGAGGATGTGAATTGGAAGGGGCTCGATGACCACAGATTTTTCTTTTTCTTTTATACTTGAACATATGTGAGGAGTCCCAGGTGTTTTCATGGGTCTAAGGTATAGGTTGCTGACCAAAAAGTTTGACACCAACGACTCCATGGGGAAAAGATGTGGCAATCTGCTTCCATAGAGATTTATAGCTTTGCAAACCTTAATGGACAGTTCTAATGTGTCCTATATGGTCACTATGAGTTGGGGATTTTTCTTCTTCTTGTTGTTGTTGTTGCAGCATATGTGTGAGATAATCCTAGTATATTTTGCCTCAGAATATCTAAGAGAGAGCCTCTAGTAGAGGTGTAAACTCTCCTTCCTACTACAAAGGCTCTTGCTGCCTCTATCGTGGATTTCTCTGCACTTTGGGTTCACATGACCTCGTGAGCCCCTGTGGCGTAAGTGATTGAGTGCGGGACTGCGGCTCGCAGGCTTGGCACTTCAAATCCAGCGACGGCTCTCAGGAGCAGCACAGGGTAGCTCCCACGACCACCAGAGGCCAGTGATGCCCACCCCCCAAAAAAAGAAAAGAATAATAAAGTATATGCAACATAGAAATTTGAGAATGCTTCTTTCAGATGATTAGATGATCAGATTTCTCACTCCCTACCTCATCTGCTAGGAAGATTTATTTATATTGGTTTTACTATGGTGTTTGTTTCTAATAGTATAATATGTTTCTAATAGTCTGACATGCTTTTAAAAGTAAGGAACAGTCAACTAGTCACTTCTTGTGAACCTTTACCAATGCCCGATAGTACCCAGTGGATGATGGGAATATGTGTCAATGTTGGACATGATGACCCCAGGGCATTAGAGAAGGACTAGAGAGAGTAAATGCTCTATTACAAGGCATGTTGTAGTTATCTGCCATGGAACCAGCCCCCACTCATGTCAGTCTCATACACAATAATATCTAATTATTGTGAGCCATAAGATTTTTCATGTGATAACCAGGCCTTTCTTCACAGTCCATCTTAGTATTAGAAGCCCTCTGAAACCTGTCCAGACTCATACTAACAAGCCATGACAGATAGTGTTGGCTGTACATAACAGTACATTGGTTAACAATCAAACTTAGGCCCCCATCAACCAAAACAAAAACACTGCCATTAAGTAATTTTTATCTCAGAGTGCTTAAGTATAACTTCTTCTTTGGGTCACTGTAAGTCTTCATGGGAGCAGAAAACCTCTTTTTTTTTTTCCTGCAGGACAGATAATGGGTTTGAACCATGGGTTGACCTTCTGGTTATCAGTCCAATGCTTAACTCATGATGTCATCAGGACTTCTTGGTCCTTCACACAGAAAGTGAGAATCCTTCCATGGAACCACCACTGGCTCCCTGGTGGCATTTTATTTCATGTAAAGCAAAATCAGAGCCAAATAGAGCTGACTAAGCAAAAAAAAAAAAAAAAACTGGCTATGGGCAATATTAAGCTCAAAAACCATCAGGATGGTAAATCCTTGCCTTTCTAATTCTTACCAAAAAGTTTATTAATATCACTCCTGTTCCAGCTAGAATCAATGCTCTCTCTCTCTCTCTCTCTCTCTCTCTCTCTCTCTCTTTCTCTCTCTCCTCTCTCTGTCAACATGGAAGGAAAACCAACAAAACAAACAAAAGCCTATCATGATATGACTTTGATTAGCTGTGTACCTGGTCAAAAGCAGAGATCCAGCTGCCTTATCTTCATGTTTTTGAACCTCTTCAGACATAACAAATAACAGACATCACAAACACATGGGCAAACCATGTCAGATACATGAGAATGATGATTGCTAATAACCTCTGAGCACTCCTTTCATGATAGACACGATACTAAGGGCTTTTCTTATGCTATTTACTTTTCCCAACTAACTTATCATCTAAGAGCCATCGCTATCCACATTTTATTGATAAGAGAACTGATGACAATGTCACAGAAGTCATGGAACAGAGGTTCCATGACTCCAAAGTCCATGATTTTAACCAAAATGTATAGACTTATGATAAAACAAGAATGAGTCAGCAGGTCAAGAATTGTGCAACGGGGTAAAAGGGAAGATAGTGAGTGTAGGTAATATTTAACAGGGAAATAGTTTCACAAATATAGACCTTAGGAGAGAGAACTACAGAGGGTTTAACATTAATGGATCCCAGAGAATTTGGACAGATGCTGTGTGGTGGAAGAGGGTAGTCAGTAGTCTAAAGGTGGTGTGTGATCTGACAGACATGGGAAAGTACTAAGCAGAGCTTCTTTTTGCCCATAGTTTCTCTCTCTCTTTTCCTCCTTCTCAGGTTTGTCCATACACAAAAACTCATCTAAGAAGAATTGAACTGAAAGTTAGGGAAATTACTGTATTTTATATAACTGAAGTAGATGGGGTTTTCTTGTCTCTATCAAGTTGGGAAGTTAGAAAGAACTGCAAATTTATCAGTAGGGAGAAAGGACAGTGCTTCTCTTGTCTGCCCTTCTAGCACATCAGGGTGGCAGGCTGTCAGGGGAGGTTGTCCCTGAGGGAAGGGGCTGAAGGGAGCAGAGAAGATAAACCTCCACACCCAAGCTGCTGTGAGAGAGAGAAATGTGCTTCTTTGCCCCATCTCCTAGACTCCGTGGTTAGGAACAACTTCTGTCTCTAACATTTCTACTATGACACAATCTCTTGTTATTTCCTGATGTCACTGTGTGGGATCATTTCTGATATGAACATTTAATTCTTTTTCCCACATTTTAATATCTCTGCAATGATGGCTGTTCCTTGTATTTGGCAGAATATTTAACACCCCTCAACTAATTGGAAATTGCTAGCTAATAATTTGCTAAATAGAGTCAGTTTATTGTTGTACAGGCATTATCTATGCTTTGTGTAGCTAGGCAGGGACATCTCTCTAAGGTTCTCAGAATGTTGCATAGTTTTAATTATTTTCCATAATCCTATCACTCAGTTGCCATCTGTAAGCTCTGAAAAAAATTTTCCCCTAAGGGATGCGAAATAGGAAACTTATGAGAAAAACAAAAACTAAAAGAACTGCTTTGGAGGAAAAGAAAAAGAAAAGAGAATGGAGTCCACACATTCCTTTCAGCAGAAGTGTATTATATTTTAACCAGTAAGTACCTTCACTCTCTGGTAAAGGTATCAGACTAATGTTCTACCTGATACATTTTGAAAAATAAGGAATAATTGCTCAATACCAGAATCATTATTAGCACATCTGTCTGTCTGTTTCCTAAAAGTAACAACTGCATGAAGATAAGAGTCAGACGCAGGTGTGCTATGTACACTGAGCACGTGTACTTCTCAATACATACCTGTTCACATAGCAAATACAATGTGAGGGCTGAGCCCCGGTGGCGTAGTGGTTGTGCGCGGGACTGCGGTCCACTGGGACGGAGGTTCAGTTCCAGCAGTGGGGCTGGGCCTCCTACTCCCACCACCGGAGAGCAGTGATGCCCCCCAAAAAACAAAAACAAACAAACAAACAAAAAAAGATAATACAATGCGAGTGTTGATAAACATGCTGGTACCCAAGGAGCTCTCAGATGCTATAGGAAGTTATGCAAGCTCACCAAGTGAGAATGTTAGTTATCTCCTTCCTAGGGCAGCTGTGTGTGAGAGAAGAGAAGGAAGAAAGCAAGACGGAGAACAAAAGAGAGGTGGTCCCTTTTAGACTGAGCTTGCAGCCTTCATGAAAAGAATCCCAATTCGGTGCTGTCAAAACACTGTCTGGCTTGAATGTGTTCTGTCCCGTAGACGCCGTACAGTTAGAGACAACTTTTCTGATCTTCAAGTTGCTGAGTGAATAGAACAATAGATATCTCAAAAGAGAAGTCTGTTTGATATTACGGTCTAACTCATAGTGTCCTTCAACTGGTAGTTTCCTTCAATCTTCAAATGACCAGACATCCCACTTTTTAACAATCTAACAATGTCCCATGGTGTTTTAAAATTAAAATAAATATATTACAATACTATTTTTGCATTACATGAAAATTTTTGTTGCTCTATATAGACCAAATTTTTCACCAAGAACACCCCTGCCCCCAGTCAATGGTGTCCCACTTAAAACCTGGTCACTTTATTCCATCTTCCACTCCCTTTACCACTGTCATATCAAACTTGGTACTTGAAATGTACTCAGTCATGTTTCTTGAATGAATCACCAACATGAAAAACACTATTTCTGGATTTTGATACAATATGTAGCAGATTTTATGGTTTTCCACTTAGGAGGACCATGTAAAAAGTCATTCAGGGTGTTATTGTATTTCACCTGAAATTCCAATGTTTCATCTAAATAGTCTACATTATTTGAATAATAACCCTCCTTTATGTGAATTCCCTTTATCTACATGAAAATACATCCAAAAATCAAGCAAAACTTCAGGTGCTTTAGGTCAGTCATAGG
Organism: Nesogale talazaci; assembly: GCA_004026705.1. Taxonomy (NCBI): domain Eukaryota; kingdom Metazoa; phylum Chordata; class Mammalia; order Afrosoricida; family Tenrecidae; genus Nesogale; species Nesogale talazaci. Next base: position 30,150 of record PVJH01017590.1, on the reverse strand, counting down.
TTTATCAACTCTGTTCTTCTGTGCTTTGATTTTCACAGAGGAAACCAAGATGCTCCTTTGTAGCATGAAAGAGTGCGGGTCTGTGGGAGGGAAAGGATCACAATCCAGCCATCAGAGTGTCCAACGTATTTCCTCCCTCATTTCTTTCTGTCCTTCCTGTTCCTCCTGACTTTGTCTTTTTCCACCATCTGTTTGCTTGAGAGATCAATGAATGAATCATCCAACAGGCGAATGAACTCTGGATGACACATTAAGCCACATCTGAAATGAATTCAGAGGCCACATACTATCAACTTATGTGTGTGTGTTATTCTTGCTAAAAGATGGTGAGACACCTAAGGAGGACTAGGGCAACACATTTTTCCAGGGACTGTCAACTCTAAAATTGACACATAAGGTTCCTGTAAGAAACGTTAGCAGCCATGTTGTGGATATTCATTGTAGCACCATAATTTTTACTCACATAAATGATTTACCATCTTACGGTGTCAGTTAAGAAAAGAAACACAATTCAGAACTCGAAGAATATGTCAAAACCAAGTCTCCAGTGACCATGGGAAGAGCAAAGTACAGACAGCCTAGACACTGAGAGAAAAAAGAAGGAAGTTGGGAAGACAACAAGGAAGGAAAGAGGGACGGGTAGGTGGGTGTATTCGTGCTACTTTATTTCAAATGCCTGTGTAAAATGTCAACTCAGCTGGCCAAATGAAATAGAAGCCAAGACCCAAATAAGCTCTTCATTCATTAATTTGACCATTTAATCAATACCTGATTGAGCAACTCTATTCCATGTATCAGGTACTGCAGATATACAACAACAAAAAGAAGACCTCTGACCTATAGAGATTATATTCCAGAAGAGAAAGATGCAATAAACAATGATGTAATGGGTTACGTGTTGGGTGGCCCATCTTAAAAGTCAGCAATGGGAACCCACCCACCACCACACTGACGGAGGAAGATGAGGTATACTGACTCCGTGGAGATGTGCAGCCTCAGCAATGAAAACGGACAATTCTATTCCCTCTCATCGTGACCCTAGCGAGAAGTATAAGCAAGAAAAATGAAGGCCAAGAAGGATTGAAAATATTACCCTGGGAGCTGCAGTTTTAGAATGTGTACTCTTGACATCAGGGTCACTTAAATCTCAATTTTCATACACACATCCAAATGACAGAATCACAAAAGTAAAAATTCCATTTTGTAACAAGGTGACAAGAGGGGAGGGTTTAAAACAGTAGCTCCAAGCATCAATTATTACATTTAAAAACCATTAACCTTTTTCACCAACCTTAAATGAAATATTAGCCTGAGAAAACATGAAAATAAGTCTGAGATAGTTAGTTGTTCATTCTGAATTTCTGTAATAAAACATTATGTTGCTAAGACAAAGCACTCAGATTTGTAGAATTTCACTCACCATCCAGTAAAAATACTATTAACGCGTCGTTGTCCAGGTGACTGATACTACTCTCCTTAGGTTGCAGGTTTGGAAATTGAGATCTAAAGACTCTTTCTGACTAAATGCAATGAGTCAGTGTTATGGGAAATACATGTCTGAGGCAGAAAGCAAATGACTTCGTCTGATGTGTGTTTGGCCACAGAAGAAGTTAGATTATCTTACAGATTTTGTGAACTTGAGTTTCTTCATGATCACCCTTCTTCCTGCCTGCTTGTTCCAAAAGACTTGATTACTGCATAAAACTTTGAGAATTTTGAGTGAAGTAAAAAAATGCCTGGGATACACCATTAAATGTATGGAGAATATGCTTTGCTTCCTTAACTAGAGAATTTAAATTAAATTCCTTAATTAGAGAATTTAGGGAAAAATCTAAATACTGCCAATGAGTTTAAGTTCTCAAGTAATTTTCCCTTCTTACAAAATGCCTTCTTGGCTAACACCACTTCATAGGAAAATGACAACAGCTTTACAGTAAGTCTCGTTATCTCCTTTCACTTTGTAAACTTTAAGAACATGGTTAATATGACATATTTGAGGCTTGGTTAATGAACTCACTGATTGTACTTGGCAAGTGAGAGCAATGGCAGTGACCCACAAAGCATGGGGGCGGGAGGGGGGCGGGGAGGTAGTTTCTTTAAATCTGGAATTCAAGATAAAATAGAAAAATATCTCGGGGTTGACCTTTTTCTATTGTCATACTGCATCATTCAACATTTGTGGCCAAAAGAAAATAACTTAGCATTTCTTTTGTATCATCTGATTATTTTGAAAGTTTTCCAACTAACTTACTGCAGACTAAACTGAAAGCAGGATATTATGTCAAGCTACTCAAATATTAATGTTGTTCTGCCAAACTGAAACTTCCATAAAACTTCTTTAGTTTGTGTTTATTCTACTATTCATTATCTCTTTTCAGATGCAATACTACTGACAAACTTTGCTATTTTATCTGGTGTTCACATATTCACACACACACATACATACATACACACACACAGCCTAATTATCAAGGCAAAGGCCATTAAATTCTCAGACTGTTTTTGCGCAAGGCTCTAGCATATATCCTGGTACCCCATTAGTACTGATTTTCTTCCCTTGTAAACTGCCCAAACTAAAGCCTCAGGGATTCCAAATTAAACTCACGCCTCCCTCGGTCACCCACTCCTGTTGCTTCTGACCTTGACCCTAAAACCCAATCAATGAGCATATCAGAGTTGACTGAGCAGGCTTGGGTCGGTGTTAATTTGATGAGGGGGTAAATATATCTCGAGGTTTGTGAGTTTCCCTACCCCATTCTGAAACATGTATGCAACTCTAGTTTTAGGAAAATAAATTGGCTTCACTGTGGCCACTGTGACCTCTGGCAGTCTACTTTTCAGCTGGATTCCAGCTCGACTCAAAAACCATGTCAGCTACCAGAAAGAAATTTTAACTGGTGAGAACTCGAGAGCAGGGGCTGCCAGGAAAGTGGGAGAGAGTGACATCAACTGGGCTCCAGAAGGTTCAAGGACTTCCATTTGGCTTCCTTAAACAGTTCAAGGTGTTAATTCTGGTTTATAAAACTGTCTATGTTTTGGATGAGGGTTGCCTTAGAAATCAGCTCTAAAGCTATAGTTAAAGAGGTCCCAAATTTACACTTCAGACGCCCAAAAAGAAAACACCCTTCCATAAAGGACCATGATGACTAGAAATAACCTCTGCCTCCTTAATCTGAAAGAATCCTGCTTTGTAAATTTAAATTTCACACACACATGCAAGCACTCACCCTTTTCCTCACTGAACTTGAAATTGATTGGAAAGACATATCACCTCAAAAAAAGAAAACAGATTCATTTTCTTGAGTATTAAAATATCTGAATTCAACTGAAGAGACTCAATATATGTTATGATTTCTCTGTGTATTCCATATTTACTTATACAAGGTTGTACATGAAGCTCATTATCTTCCTACATGCATTTCTAGGAGTAAAAATTTAATAATTTAGCTGTCATAGTTGATATATATTTGACATATATGATATATAATATATATATGTATTAACCCTGCTTTTGTCTACCCCATAAATAATTATAGTCTTAGAGACTCACAGGAAAGTTCTGCTCTGACCCATAAGGATGTTATGGGTCCACACCAACTTAAAGGTAGTGAGTTCCATTTGGTTGGTTTAGGATTTTATGGGAACTTTTTGTTTGTTTGTTCGTAAGATAAATTTAGCTCATCCACTTACAAGCTAAAGCATGTGTCTAGCATCTTCACTACCCTATTCTAATTATGCAGCCATCATCTTACTTTTCTAAGGCGTTCTGAACATACTTCAGAATGATTCAAACAATAAAAAGTTGAGATTTTGTGATAATTTAACCAAAACATTCCTGGGATCTGGAAGCATCATTGGTGTTCGATGACTGCGTTCGATGACACAAGGTAGTCATTCTGGAACTTGCCTCCCATTTCATGTCTGAATAGTTTTCTTTCTCAGAGAAAAAAAACAGAATCAGAAGTGTTAAGAGATTTGCCCAAGCCATCCTAGAGGTTAACCATAGAAGTAGGGATGACACACGGTTCCATCCTGCAGCGAGCTTTGTGTGAAGTTTTTTAGCAATGAAACAAGCTATGTAATACTAACAGATGATGTCAATCCCAGAAGACAAGCTCTTCTCGTGGTTCCTATTGAAACATTCATGTCAATCACACTTGTGAAGATCTTATTTAAAAACAAGTAATCAGGCAAAAAAAGAAATTGGCAGAGGTAGAACCAATTCAACCTTTAGGTAGAAGTAGGCAGGCATAACTGCTTGGAATTGAACAGTCACTGGCAGGCTGAAATACTCGGGCACAACTATCAAAACTTGATGACTGCTTTGCTGAAACACTGGGAGGCCGGCAGTTAGTCACCCGCTTTCATAAGCTCACTCATACAGTCTGCAGCACAAATATATAAAGCTGGTTAGCAATACTTAACCACCTAATTGCTCAAGAAACGGTCTTTTCTTTGACAGGCCTCATTGTCTTGAGCATGAAGGAAGTGGCAAACCAGTGGAACGGTAATCGCCTATTACCACTGAGAGCAGTGATGTATTGTGACACACCCTGGAAAAACCTGGAGAGAGCGAAATGAAGCCTCTTTTGATAAAGGCTGCCCTAAACACTGCCTTCAAAATTTCTGCCAATTACCATATTTGTTGGGCCATGAGACGCACTTTTCCCTCCCAAAGTGGGGGGGAAACAAGGGGACATCTTATGATCCAAAAGTGTGGTACCCCAGAACATTTGTTGATGATCCCACGCACCCACTTACTGTCCGCTGCTGTTTGCATGCTGTGGATTGGTGTGTTCCAGGGAAGTCCCGCCTCCCGCCTCCTGGAGTCTCAATGTCAGTCGGGTCACATGATCGGCACAGCACAGGCCTACTTTCCTTTGTTAATGAAAGAGATGATGGTTCTTAACAACACTGTTGAGTTTACACTGTTAAATAGTACTGTATTTTGCTTTATTTTAGTAACTATTTTAGCATACTGGCGCTGTTGGTTCAGAATATTTTTTTCTTATTTTCCAGTAGGAAAAGCAGCCTGAAAAGAGAAGAGCTTGCTCAGGATGAGCCAAGCGATGGCTGTGGACTGTTTTTCATAGTTGGCGGTCTCCTAGTCCTCCACCACATATCTATGAATCCATCTGTATGGATTAATCAATAGGTACCCTGGTGGCAGAGTGACTACAACATGGGCTGCCATCTGATGGGTCAGCAGTAGGGAAGTTATCGTCTCAGAAATTTACAGGAGAAGTTCTACCCTATCCTATCGGATGATTATGACTTGGCATCAACTGGTAGCAGTGAGTTTGGATTGATTTATAGATGAATAAATAGAGAAGCCCATATCCTAGTTGGAAGAACCCATAATGGATTGAGCAGTTCACATGCCAGGACCATCAATAGGTGGGCTATGGAGTTAGATACCACCTAACATAGAGGGTCTTCTGAAAGTCATTAGGAAGTGCACACAGAAAACTTAATGTAAAGGGAGCCATCACTGTGGCACACTGTTTTGCTAAAGCTAATCTGGCTGCCAAATATAGTCAGAGACGCTTTTTGTTTTAAGCCCTAGAGCTTGTAGTTGTTGGCTTTTATGATTAAAACATCACCTTTGAGAAAATCCTTTAATTGTTATGTTTTAAAACCTTAATGCCCAGATACAGTTCTGAAAGTTTTCTTGCCTCCTTTCTGTTTTATTCTTTGTAAAACATAGACTTCACATTTTTCCCAGGATACAGTATGAAGTTGACTTGAAAGATCATTCAGCTGTATGACCAGAGAAAATATATACTTTTTTCCCTTTGCTTATGAAGTAGACACGAGGGTAAATATTTTGTAGTTTAAGCTTAAAGTTAAGCTTCAGTAATCTCAGATTCAGACAACATGAAATATAAGAGTAATAACTGTGAAGAAATCTACTTTTATAAGCTCTTTAGTCCTGGAGAGAAAAAAATTAACTAACCAACATGTAATGAAATGTTTCAAGAATTTAGATTAGAAGGAAGAAGAAAAACAAATGTGCATGAAGGACGAATGTAAAACCCAACTGAATTATTCTGTATCAATAAGATGTTAAAAGTTTTATCATATGTATGTAATATTAGATAGCAAATGGATATTACATTAAAATAAGAATATCCCTTATAAGCAAGGTTGATGAGAAGTAGCCTTCCTTAGTTTATATATATATTGTAAGTTAAGATCAATTGCTAGAAAAGGTTTGGTGGAGTAGAGGGTCAGTGAGAATTATAAACACCTTCAATGAAGTGGATGGATTGACCTGTCTCCACAGTTGTCTCAAACAATGACCATGAAGTCAGTTCTGGATTGGGCAACATTTCCTACAATCACATTTGATGGCCCAGAAGTTGGGCCAAATGAGAAATCAGTTAGATATAGTGAGCTTTCAAAAATAACTGAGATACCAGAAAAATGTACTCTAACTAGACCCTCAATGATATACAGAGAGAGTTTGGGGAATTATCATATCCCTTCAATTAATATGGGAAATTGCATATCTATGTGAAGCTATCGTCCATAAGAAATTCAAGTGTGCCCATTATATATATGTATAGATATACATATATATAATGTTTAAAATGTTTAAAGCCACTGACCTAGAAGGTATTTGCAATATAATTCAAGTCTGTTTAGTACTTACCTTCCCCCATCCTCCCCACCCCCATGGCTATTTTCATATAAGGTTGTTATACTCACTTAACTTGTAAGGCATTATCTCGAACTTTTTGGTCTATGAACTATTGCAAATTAAAAATCCTATTTTATCCTTCATGCTGTGCAGAAAAAGGAAAGATGTACCTAATCGAATAAATAAAGCTCTCTGATAAACCAGTAAGAGTGAAAGTAGAGTCTTGGAGGATTTATTAAACAGTCAAAACACAAATACTCAGAGTGCCCATTTTATTACTCATAAATTATACATTTTTACTTCATTTATTCTCTTTTATACAAAGGAGAGGGGGGAATCTTTCTTGGCTTGCATACAGAAGGTATTTATAGATACTAAAAGAAGCTTTTGAAATATTATTTGGCAATATATTTAACGACCTAGACACTAAACACTTATAAATAGTTATCTTTAAACTATATAGACTTGCTTTCCTTAAATAAATAATCTCCTCAGCTGTCTGGGTGAAAATGAGAAAACATGAAGATATTTTTGTTTATCTAAAAGAATATATTTGGCTTATGCTCCAGATGTCTATTTATCAAAAGGAAGAGACCCTCTCCCCACCACCTTTCCTATGGAAGACAAAGAGAAAGTTGTTTATAAAACTTATAGTCAGAAGTCCAAAGTTCTCTATATAATGACAATGAACACAATTAAAACTAAATGTTCATAAAAACAAGTGGCCATCTAGCTGAGAAGCAACAAATTCACACATTCAGCCTGTGTGATCCTGAGATTCTGATGGAAGCAAGTATCAGGCCTCAGAAGGCACAGAATAAACAATCATATTGATGTGAACAAGGGGAAGGGCAGCATGGAGATCAAAAGTCCATCTGTAGACAATTGGACATCTTCTTACAGAAGGGTCACAAGGAAAAGATGAGCCAACCAGGGTGCAGTATAACACCGATGAAGCACAATTTTCCTCTAGTTCTTTAATTCTCCCCCTCCCCCCTATCATGGCTCTAATTCTACCTTACAAATCTGGCTAGACCAAAGTATGCACACTGGTACAGATAAGAGCTGGATAATCAGGGAATCCATGACAGATAAACCCCTTAGGACCAATATTGAGAGTCACTATATGGGAAACTTTAAGGAAAGGTGGTGGGGAGAGGGTTCCCTGATCACAATGATCACATATAACCCCCTCTCAGGGGGATGGACAACAGAAAAGTGGGTGAAGGGAGACATCATTGGTCAGTATAGGACTTGCAATAAAATAATAATTTATAAGTGATCAAGGGTTCCTTAGGGAGGGAGGATCGGAGAGGGAGGGAAAAAATGAGAAGCTGATACCAAGGGCTCAAGTAGGAAGAAAATATTTTGAAAATGACCATGGCAACATATGTACAAATATGCTTGACACAATGGATGGAATATGAGTTGTGATCAGAGTTGTACACACCCCCGGTAAAATGACTGAAAACATATTTTCCATAAATAAATATTTGATTCTTATTTTTATGCACTGTGTGGATGAAAGGAAAGCTTGGTTCTTTAACCTTTGTTTTCCAATCTGTTTGATTAGGTTTTGCTGTTGTTCAGTGATATCAAGTCAGTTCCATCTCACCAACATTAGAACCATCCTGCAACATTCTGCCGACTCTGACTATGCTCAAGCCCATAGTAGCAGCCATTGTATTTTGTTAAGGAGCTTCTTTATCACAGACCCTTCAGTTTACCAGATAGAATGCTCTTCTCCAGGGATTGGTCCTTCCTGATAACATGTCCAGAGAATATGAGAAGGAATCCTTTCTCTTTTTTAAAGTTCATTTTATCGGTAGCTCTTGAAGCTCTTGCAATAATCCATACACCAATTGTACCACGGTTTCTGTTGTCCTTCCCCCTCGAGGGTGGTGTTGTAGTTTAGGTAACCTTTTCATTTTTATGGAGGATTCTGATTAACATTTTTTTGGAGAAGAATACATACACCATGCACAGGTTTCAAGTGAGCACAATTCATTGTTGTGGAATTCCCATTCTTCACAATTTTAAAGATAGAGGCCTTCTCTTTATGTATACTCTGATTACATATCAAGTTTTGAAAGTTGGCTATAAACTTAATAACTCATAAAGTACTATCTCAAACTTCTACAATATTCCCTCTTTACACGTATTATGCCCCACTTACTCATGAAAGGAATTTTAAAACAATGTCAAAGGGAGAAAAAAATACTGCTTGAGAAAATTTCACTCTTTTATCAAGTGTTTGGCTATTGTCTTTCTGTATAACATTACCCTTCAAGACAACATTCAGACTTCTTGTTTTTGGCATTCAGAGCGTTTACAGCTTTATCTTAAGAATTTGTGTCAGCATATAACCCTCTCCCTGGGGGATCGACAAAAGAAAAGTGAGTGAAGGGAGACATTGGACAGTCTAATACATGACAAAATAATAATAATTTATACATTATCCAGGGTTGATGAGGGAGGTAGGGTGGAGAGGGAGGAAAAAATGAGCTGATACCAAGGGCTCAAGCAGACAGGAAATGTTTTGAGAATAATGATGGTGAACAAATGTGCTTGACAGAGTGGATGCATGTTTGGAATGTGATAAGATTTGTATGAACCCCAAATAACATGATTTTAAAAAGAATAAAAAAGAACTATGTGTCTGCCTTTGCTTCCCAAATAAGGTACAAACCCCAGATCCACCATCTACAAACTGAGTGAACTTCACTGCTTAATTGGTCTCTATGGCTTAGCCTTTCCATTTATATAAGGGGTATTGTTTCATTGAACACACTCAAAAGCTAGTAAATAGGGCTTCTGTGAGTCAATCTATATAAAACTGTGCTTGGTATCGAATCCAGAGTAAATATCAAATAACTATCAGTTATTATTACTCGCCACTCATCTGTCAGTTTGCCTGACTCTAGTGGCTTTTATATTGCATTAACACAAATAAAACCCTATCAATTGATAGAATACCATGAAATGTTTAAACAAACTGGTATAATGTTCAAATGATTCATTCATGTCAAGATATAGGGAAGAAACCATGCTGACAAATGATCAGATTTCACATTTGTGCCCTTCTCAAGAAAGGTGACCCAACATAATGTTATCCAAAAATTAGCCCCAAATATCACTCATACACATGCCAATTAATTTTGATTAAAAATAACTCAAAATCAGTTACAGAAATATATACTTAGTGAAAATCAGAAACTCAAGTCATATTGAATAGAGAACATAGAGCAAAAAATGTCACAACTGACATAAAACAGATCTCAGATGAAAGCAAGGAGAATACCAGTTGTTCAGCTGTGTTTTACTGACTATGCAAAGGCATTTTGGATTGTGTGGATCATAGAAAACTATGGGCAAAATGGTGAAGATTAGTAATTCCATAACACTTAATTGCACTCACTTGTGCAATTGTGTAATCTTGTGAATACACCAAGATAATCATTCAAACAAAGCAAGGAGATAATTCATGGTATAAAATCAGGGTTTCCCTACTCAGGACCAGGTCTCCTGAAGAGACCACTGAAGATAGGGATGATTATAGCAAAAGGGTGCTATTTCATTTGAAGAAATCAAATGAAAGAAAAGCAGAAAGGCTTACATGAATTGATGAGAGAATTGCATATGAAGTCTTAAAGTTTTGTCTTAAACAAACAGCTATATAAGTGAGATGTCCATTAAGTTCACATGGACTAAGCACATCAGCCTGTGTGATCCACAGGATTTAATTAATATCATTGATTATTATAGCTGTAATTAGGTTGACATATAATATTTGATCTCCCTTTGACCCATTTTAAAGTTGTCCCTGTTTTTAATATTGTCTGCTTTCTTTCTAAGTGTATTTTGTCATTGTTGCTGGGGTTGTAGTTCTTGTTTTATATTAATTTTTATATGAAATCAAGGATATATAAATCTACAGAGACAGTAACTGGATTAGTAATAATCTAGGAGCATGGCAGGAGAATGGGGGCAATGAGCTGACAACAATCAAGACAAGATAGAAAAACAAGTTCTGAAATTGAGTTTGATGATTGCATAACTCTTAATATGATGGAGCTATTGTATCAGTCTGGGTAGACTAGAGAAACAAGTTAATGGAGACACGCATATGTATGAAAGGGAGAGGTTTATATACAAGAGCAATTGAACACTGAGAAAACATCTCAGCCCAGTCCAGATCAAGTCCATAAGTCTGACATTAGCCCATATGTTCAACGGCAATCTATAAAGTCCTCTTCAGACTCACAAAACACATACAATGAAGCCAAATGCAGATGATCACAAGTCAGTGGGTAGAAAGTCTTTGGATCCAATGGCATTATAAGCATCTCAGCACTGGAAAGGGTATCTCTGTGGCTTTTCCAGCTTTAGAGTCTGGTTGCATCCATGTGGCTTGGACGGCTCAGGACACTAGAGTAGTTCCATGTGTCTTGTGACCTGCAATGTCTCCCAGGAAGTGAAGTAGTAAGAGTCTCTCCTGCCTCTAAAGAGGAAATACCACTGGATTTCCCAGAATTCTCAGAAGAAGATCATTCCCACACAGAGTTCTCATTGACTATGACCTGATTGACAGACTAGATCACCCCTTCACTTGTAATCTTCTCAAATTTATACCAAATTATGTAACTACCACAGCTATTAAATTGTATACTATTTGAATTATGTGTCAATAAAACTCTTGAAAAATCAGGATTAGAAGAAATAACACACTCTTAATAAATTGAGAATTTCTAATGGGAAAAAAAATTATATCCTTTCAAATTAAATAACATAGTCTTTAATTTGTATAATGAGCACATAATCTAAGAAGCTGTACTATATGAACAATGCAGTACTGTGATTATCCAATAATAAAGTATATTTCCTAGAAAAGAAAAGAAAACAAAAATCTTCATTAGACCAAGGAGCAACGTTATACTAGCTTGAAAAAATCTTGACGTTATCACGGATTTGATTTTATTTTAGGATCCACAATCAATGCTGATGGAAAAAAACTGTCCAAAAAAAATAAGTACTGTCATGGTCAAATCTATTGCACAAGACATGTGTGGTAGTCATGTACTCATGTCTCAATCTCATGATTAGGAGTCTAGGGGTGGAGTCTAGCCTGTCAATCTGGAGATAGCCAATGAGGCCTCTGTGTGGGCATGGCTTTCTCCTGAGAATTCCAGGCAGTCTCGAGATATTTTCCAATTGAAGAAGAGAGACTTAACTCAGTGTCTTAGAGTTGGTCTACCGGCAAGAGAAGATGGTGGCATGCTGATTGATCCTGATTCCTGGAGACTGGAGGACAAGCCACATGCACTTACCCTGTTGGAACCAGACCTCTGGGGCCAGAGAAGCCACAGAGAGACCTCTGCCAGTGCTGAGATGCTTCTATTGGCAATAGATACTGCTGATGGACTCTGAGCCCTGGAAATGAGGAGCCATGGGAAGACCCTTGCCAGCGCCGGAATGCTTCTACCCCAGCTGGATACACAAGACTCTGTACCCACTGGCCTATGATTGTCCTGGTGTCATTGCACATTCTTTGTAAGTTGAAAGGCGTCATTATAGACTGGTATCAGACATATGAGCTAATATCAAACATATGACCTTGGACAGGACTGGGTTGGGATGTTTTCTCAATGTTCCATTCCTCTTGTATATAAATTTTTCCCTTATATCCATATATGTGTCTATGAATTTGTTTCTCTTGCCTACCCAAACGAACACAATTTGTGTACAACAGAACTAAATATTGCCCTATTGCTCAATCTTCATAACTGTTATGTTTAAACCAATTGTTGCAATCACTGTGTCTTCCCTTCTCTTTCAGAGTATTCCTCTTTTTTTGTGGATCCTGTCCTTTCCCAGAGATGGATCTCCCTTTTAAGATATCCAGACAAATTTGTTTGTTATTCCAGAAGTCCAGAGTATATTCATTATTGTTTGCCAACTTCATAATTCAAATGCATATATTCTTCAGCAGCCTTCCTCTCTCAACGTCCAACTTTCACATCCTTGTGAAATAATTGAAAATACCATGACGTGGGTAAGACAAGTCTTAGTACTCAAATTGATTTTCTTGCTGCTCAGTACCATAAAAAGATTTTGTGGCACATATTTGCCCTATGAAATGTGTTGTTTGATTCCTTGACTGTATCTTCAATGAGCATTGATTGTGGATGCAAGGAAAATAAGTCTTAAAGAATTTGTTTTTCCAGCTGAGCCCTGTTGGCGTAGTGGTTGCGTGCAGGACTGCGGCCCACTGGGTTGGAGGTTCAAATCCAGCAGCAAGGCTGGGCCTCCTACGCCCACCACCAGAGGGCAGTGATGCCCCAAAAACCAAAAAAGAAAAAAAAAGGAATTTGTTTTTCTTCTGTTTAGCTTGATGCTATCTGTTAGACCATATGGCAGTTACATAATTTCATGTCAACTTGTTCAATACATAAAAAAAAAAAGGAGTCTAGCCTATCCATCAGGTCACAACCTAATTGATGCTGCCTTGATGGCATGACCTTTGCATGAGGATTCTGGGAGTTTTCCTATCTTCCTCCCTAATCAGGACACACACTCTCTCTGCTTCATATTCCTGATGACAAGACACAAGGATCTATGTTGATGGTGGCCAGAACTGTGGAGCTGGAGGAATCACATGGAGAGCTGCACCAGCGCTGAGGGGCTTTCACAAGGCTTTTCACCTCCTGGCCTGTGATCTGCATTGCATGCACTGCATGAGTCTGTAGGATTTATGGACTAGTACTAGATATATGGGCTAATATCAGACTATCGGATTTATGGGCTAATATAAAATTTATGGACTTGATCTAGTCTGGGCTGGGATGTTTTCTTAATATACAGTTGCTCTTGGACTTACAACTCTCTCTTACACACATGAGCGTCTCTGGATTCGTATCTCTGGTCAACCCAGTCTAGCACAGGTCAGTTGTGATGGTTTGGTTCACGCTGAGTGGCAAACCATCCTCGAGACTGCTCTCTTTGATTTTCGTCAAGTGCTTCACGTTCTCCTTGTTTTCAGCTAGCAAGGTTGTGTCATTGTTCATAAAGCTTCCTCCAAACCTGATACCTCCTTCTTCTTCATATAGTTCAGCCTCTCAGACTATCTGTTCAGCAAATATATTGCGTAAGTATGCTGAAAGACTACCAACCAGGTAGCCTGATGTATTGAGCAACACAATCAGTATTGACAGCACATGAAGTTGTTTTAGTCAGTGATATGTTGGTGCCAAATGATGTTCTCTCACAAGGTCCAGTTACAGAAATACTTTTGAGACAGTACAGGTTTTATTCCAGAGCAAATATCCCAATAAAGCTATCGATGTGTGTGTGTGTATATATGCATATAGATGTATATCTACTATATTTATACTGTGCTGTAGTTTAGTAACTGTGCAATAACTTCATGAGAAAGCTGAAACATTGTGAGAACTTCCAAAATGTGATACAAGGACATGAAGTGAGCATGTGCTGTTGGAAAAACTGTACTTAAAGATTTGTGCAACCTGAGATTACCAAAGACTTTCAATTTGTAAAATAAAATAAAACCAGTCAAACAAGGAATGTCTGAATCTTGTTGGTAGATTGAAACAGGCCATATTCAGAAGGCTTGTATGATAGAAACTGATGGATGCTACACATTGTGGCTTCCCTCAGCCCTTCTTCTTTTCTTTTTTCTCTTGAGAAATAGCTGTTAAACATTTACCAGTACACAGCTGGTTTTAGTCCACAAAGATAGACTTAAAGCTATCGATCTAGTTTATCTATGCTTACGTATATTTTAAACACTGGGTTAATTTGGATAATCCATATGTTGTTGTTTTTGTTGATAATCCATATGTTTTTATCCAAATCAGAGTCTACTCTTGTGTGCTTAAAAAGAACAATTTCTCATTATTGTTGTAGAATTTACAGCTGCCATTTCAGCATTAATTTGTTTTTCAAATGATTTTGATATTTAGCAGAGAGCTCTTACACTTGTATTATGAAGCCATGACTCTAGTGGCTATTTCCTAGAGGGTTTTTCTTTTTGAGTTTTTATATACATCTAACTTGTACTTCTAAAATGAACTTCTCAGACGAATCTACTGTATCAAAACAAGTGTCAATCAGATCTATATGAATGATTATGCTGGCTTAGGGGAACAAATCGTCCATTTGTTGTTTAAGTTGCTTTAAAATTAAAGGATTTTGAATATGAGTAAATTGAAAAGAAAAAATAATATGCTTTACTCACTAAACAATTGCCAACATATATGTGAATTCTCATCTTTGGAAATTATTGATTGAAATTATAGTAGCCATTTTTTATGTTTTACTTCTTGACAATTACTCTTCACCTTAAGCTTCAACTTTTGAAAGATCCCATTTCTTGTACTAGGTTATCAATTAAACCCTAGGGAAATATAATTTGTTACTTAAAACCACAAGTTCATTGTTGATTGTTTTTGATCATCTGACATTCAGGCCCTGGCATCCACCCCGAGCATCCCTGGCCTGAACCTAGAAGAAGCATTCTGTATGTTATTGTGAGTAAAAGCAAAAACCACATTAGAAAAATCTTGTTCTTCACGAAATGTATTTCTCTAACATAAAAGAATTACTAATGAAGTTGGATAGAAAACACTACTGAAGATTTTAACAGTTATTCCACACCAAGTTCACATGCTCAAAGTCCAGTGATCTACCTAAACTACTCAAGGACTAGACTTTCTTGTATGTGAACATAAAGATTCATCTCCAAATTCAGAACATCCAGAATAACTCTCCTACCACAGAAACACTACAGGAAATCGTCTTACCTGAGAAATCCAAAGGAGAATTGAATCTACAGCATACAAGGGACAGATATTGAGTTCTAATTCCCAGTATACCATGTGCTACGCTGAACTTTAATATTGGATTTCATCATATTTACAATGTCCTGTTTTTTCCACATCAGCATTTCAGCCCCGGCATGATCCTTTTACTGCCCCGTAGGGTCTAAATTGCCTTATGCTCCCCAGTTCTATAGTAGGTGGCTTAAAAGTCCTGGATACAGGACCTACCTTCTCTGTTAAATTAGATTTCAGGTAGGACAGGAGTAG
Source organism: Nesogale talazaci (assembly GCA_004026705.1). Classification (NCBI taxonomy): domain Eukaryota; kingdom Metazoa; phylum Chordata; class Mammalia; order Afrosoricida; family Tenrecidae; genus Nesogale; species Nesogale talazaci. Next base: position 14,403 of record PVJH01017590.1, on the reverse strand, counting down.
AGTATCATGTTTATGGCAGAGAGTTAAGTGAGTCAGTAGTAGATTTTTTGCCTGTCAGCAGGGAATACCAAGATTTAAATAGTGGAAAATATACCTCAGGCACAGCCACCACCCATTAAAGTATGCATGTTGCTATCTTCCTAAAGAACTTTCTGTTCTAAGTCCAACTAAAAAAGAAAGGTCTAAGAATTTACTTCTCAAAATCAGCCCCCAAAAGTCCTTGGGCTTCAAAATCGCTTGATTCTCTGTGATTATAAGGATGGTACAGGTCTGGGCAGAGTTTTGTTTTCTTGTTAATTGAGTCACCAGAAGTCAAGGGTGTGTCCAGGGCAGCTAACCATGACAAAGGCATAAGAGTATTATCCTGAGGGTCTCACCCTCACTCACTCGCTGCCATTGAGTGGACTCTGACCCCCAGGGACCCTGCAGGATAGGGTAACATGCCCCCTGTGAGCTTCCCAGACTGTAAATTTTTATGATAATAGAAAGCCTCATCTTTCGCCTGCAGAACTGCCAATGGCTTTGAACAACTGACTTCGCGGTTAGTTGCTCAACACATAACTCAATATGCCACCAGAGATCCTGGTGTCTCACCTAGTCACTACAAAATAAAGAAACAGGGACAACAGGAAGCACAGACAGGAAGTGGGATAAGTGATATTACACTGTGGGAATTGCAATCATTGACAAAAAAAAATGGGTATTAAATGTCGACTGGAAAACTGATTGGTAACCATTCACCCATCTCACAAGAAAAAGTATAACATTTTTATTTGGGGAGAGAAACTATCTCTGACAAATATTTTGTGACAGCAAACAGCGTTCCAAAGATCTGTCTTTTGTGGGGGTCGCTCGTGTGTGCTCATTCACATTCTAAATGAGGAGAGGATCCACTGTGGGACTCTAAATCGAGACCCAAGATTATGGTGCTTGCTACGGCACAGCAGGAAGGAAAAACATCCAAACTAAAAAGGCAGTTTACTCTGTAAACAATCATTTTAAATTGACATTTGACTTCAGATAAGTTGAAACATCTGAGCCTAAATCCCATGCCAAATTAAAACATACATATAAACCATACTTTGGGGTTGTTGTGAAGCTTGCAGAGACAGAGTGGTGATGTAAGTATCTTGTTTACACAAGTCTGTTCCTAATCATGTCTCTTCCATGTCTGAAACAACTTCAATGGGTCCCTGGAACATGGTAGGATCAAACCCAGAGCTTCTCTATGGCATACAAAGCCCTTAAGGGCTCTGCCGATTTCCTCTGCCTGAGTTTACTCCAGCACCACCACCACCAAGTCATCCCACACATATTTTGTGTGTTCACAAATATTTCATTTATTTTAATTCTCTTACTTCTAGTCATTTCCACAAACTGTTCTCAACCAAAAGTCGGGCTACTTCCTACACAGATTTTGGTCTCTAGTTAGACCCTTTCTTCTAGACAGTTTTTGCTGATTCTTAAGGTGTGATTGCAAAGTCCTCATGTTGTGACATGTAAAACAATGTATGCTAAGTGCCCATTCCTTTGTCACAAGCTACACAAAGGCCATTAGCTTCATCAGTGTTGGCACTCTTCTGAACTTGCTCATGTTGTATTTTCAGCATACTGCCTCCATAGCAAGTTATCAATGAGCATTTGCTTACTGGATATATAAATTAAGCTCCTGGTACACTAGTCCAGAAATAGTAATGGCCACAACTATGGGAGTTATTAATGCAATTCCAGAGAAATGTATTTAATAAGACATCTTTTTTTGTCTACAATTGCATCCTTAATACATGACAAATGCTCGATAGATATTTATTAATTAAAAAAAGTTGGAATGGCTATTGATATAGTGGCTAATATTAATATATCTACCATGGAAGTTAAATATTTTCAGATCTATTCACCCTGCTGATAGTGATAGTTTCCATTAATATTAATAACTTGGCCGATTACAAATCAGAATTTTGTCCTCTTACATATTACTCTGAATACAGGTTCCATACTTGACTGAGTGGTGCCTCTGGAGTTCCAGCTCTGAGTTGCAGTGATCTCCTTGGTTGTGATGTTTCAGAGAGTTGAGCCCAAGTCCCAGCAACCAGGTATGACTCAAGGAAACTAACCCTGTTCCTGGGTCGTCCTTCCCAGTGTTGTGATGTTTGAGGTCAGCGTTGCCGGACTGTAGCAGTTCTTACCAAGAAGCTTCAGAGCTCTCCCTGGCCCTCCAAAAAGCATAATGGCTCTTTCCAGGCACTGCTCTCTTCTGAGAAAATGTCCAAAGCACATGAGATGAAGGTTCGCCATCCTTACTTCTAAGAACTATTTTGGCTGTATCTCTCCCAATTTAGATTTGTTTGTTCTGTTGTACCTATTTCCCTTGAAATACTTTATTTCCCAACTAAATGTGATTCATAATCCCCACAAGACAAATGCAGTAGGCTTCTATTTTCCTTAAAGAGAAAACAATGGGGATATTTGTACACATTTTCATCTAGACAGCGTTGGGACCAAACCAAAGCATCAAACAAAGAGGGTTTCTGAAGGGTAGTCTTGTTTAACACTCTATTTAGAGATGAGTGATCTTATCCTCTTTTAAAGATAGAGACTGTCTATAATCACAGGGTCTACTCCAAATATTGTTGGATTTTTTAATCCCCCATTAAAAATTCCACTAATCTACATGTGTACTTTTGGCATACAAACAGTTTATGTGTTTGTCTACTAACCAAAAGGTTGGTGCTTCAACTGCACCAGAGGTGCCTTGGTGGAAAGCTCTGGTGATAAACTTTCCAAAATTAAGTCATCAAAAACCCTTTGGAGCACAATTCTACTCCGACACAAATAGAACTAGCATGAGTCAGAATCAATGCAATGACAGCCGCAGAAATTTACATACACACAAGCAAATCATTATCTCTGTAGAGAGTGTGAGCAGGCTGTGTAACCAGAATAAATAATGGAAATGCATCAGCCAGCCTGAACAAGAAAGGGATTCAAGGCAATAAAGATGCATGGAAGTACTTTAAGTATGCTATTTTGATTCGAATGTAGCTCTCTACTTTTTCCCACTCTTTTCCATTATTTCAATAAAAATCATCATCTTTTTCAACCCAACTTCAAGAAAGCATGAGAAGCCTGGACAGCAAACAGACAAGACTGAAGGAAAATTGATGGACTTGGATTATGTTTAAGAGACACCAAGCTTATAGATGAGGATGAAATAGAGGCTTGGAATTAACTTCTGAATCTTTTTCCCATCTCTGGTATCCACCAGAATTTTCTTTGCCTTCCATGAAAATCAATCCTTTCTATTTATATAATCTTCCCTAAGAGAGAGGAACCCTGGTGGCAGACTGGTTATGCATTGGACTACTAACTGCAAGGTCAACAGTTTGAAACCACTAGCCACTCCTTGGGAGAAAGACGAGCAAGGTTTTGAAAAGAAAAATAAAAAGAATTTGAAAGTTTATATTGTTAAGAAAAGCACTGTGTAGGTGATTCTTATAAGTTATGTCAAGAAGTTGTATATCTGTAAAGCATTTAAGAACTAGGGGAAAATTGTATGTTTCATCATTGCTATACTGCACCCTGACTGGCTCATCTCCTCAAGACCCTTCTGTAACGGGATGTCCAGTTACTCACAGGTAGCCTTTGGCTTACCAATTTACACTCACCTTCATTCACAGTGATATGATTTTATTTTGTTGTTGTTCCTTGATGCCTGATTCCTGATCCCTTTGACACCTTGTGATGACACAGGCTGGTGTGCTTCTTCCATGTGGAGTTTTTTGCTTCTCATCTAGATGGCCGTTTGTTTATCTTCAAGCTTTTAAGATCCCAGATGCTATCTCTGTTGATAGCCAGGCACCATCAGTTTTCTTCATCACATTTACTTATGCACCCACTTTTGTCTTCAGCAATAGTTTAGGGAAGGTGAACATCATGGAATGTCAATTTAATAAAACAAAGTGCTCTTGCATTGAGGGAGTACTTGAGTGGAGCTCCAATAGCCATCTTCTATGGTAATACTATTAAGTGTACATAGATCTATTTCTCCATCATCATATATAAATATATTTACATGTATACATGTCTGCATTTAGATCTTTATAAATGCCCCTTGCAACTTAGTTCTTTCCTCTATTTCCTTTTACCTTCCTCTTGTCCCACTATCATGTTTAGCCTTAATTTGCATTTTAGTAATTCCTCTCAGTTATATTGCCCTTGAGCAAGCCCTAACAGAACTCCTACACCGTCTTGCCACCGATTGTTAGTCATTTTTTGTTCCCTTGTCCTTGGGTTTGTTAACACTCGCTTCCTTTCACCTACCTCCCCTCTCCAGTGCCCCCCCAGAACTGTAGTCCCGTTGTTGTCTCTTCCAGCTTGTTTATTCCGCCTATCCCATCCAGATAGACATGCAGAGACAATATGCCCAAATACCAGACAGCATAAAACAAATCAACAATAGGAAATACAATAATAGCTACAAAAGCATCAGCAAAGATGAAAAGTCGATGACGAAAAAAGAAAAGTCTATATATAGTTCAAGGTCTATTTGTTGTCCTGTATGAATGTTTCCCAGTGGAGTCTAATGGGGTGTAATACCTGGCGCCACAATCTAATTTTGGTGCTTCCTGGAGATTTCATTGCTTTGCTTCCCTTGCTGTTCTGTTGCATACTTCCAGCATTTCACTTCAGTGTGGTGGGGACAGGGTGGGTACAATTCCCACTGTGGGCTTCCAGTGTCATCTCAAGTGGTGCTATGGGTCAGTGAGGAGCATCGTGTCTCATGATGGGGCCAGCTCTATGGTCCTCTCTGTTCATCAGCTGCTCTGAGCAAAAATATTGTCCTCAGGGCTTAGTGGGTCAGAATTTATTTCACAATTTTTTCCTCCCCCCTTGTTTGCTTTTGTGTGTTTTGATCAGACACATCCCTCTCATTGAACTGTGGCTTCCGTGTGGTCTTCTAAAATGAATTCTTCTGGAAGAAGGGGGCAGGTTTCTTATATATAACTTATTAACTCATAGCATTTGTTCCTTGGTTTGAAAACTTAGGAACATGCTTCATGAGACATCCCAGTTAATTAATCTGATAATCTGTTTCGTACTTCTTCTCTACACTCTAGTTGTGTAGTTAACTGGTATCTTAAATGCTTTTAAAATCAGCCATGACAGACACTGACACTGATCTCTATTCTCAAGGAATAGCAGAGAAGAGGAAGAATAAGGATAGAAGGAGGATATGGGGAAAGTGGCTAAGTGTTTCCATAAACAACTTCTGAGATCTACAGTTCAGGCTGGGCATGGCAGAGGGGGAGGTGGGGGAAAGGAAATAGTGTTAAGAAACCCAGGGACAAGGGAACAAGTAAGTGATCCAAAAATCAGTGGTGAGAAGGGTGTAAGAGGCCTTATAGGACATGATCAAGGACAATGGAACTGAGAGGAATTACTGAAACCCAAACGAAGGCTGAACATGATAGTGGAACAAGAGGAAGATAAGAGGAAATAGAAAAAAGTGCGAGGAGGGAAAGGGCACTTAAAGCAGTCTAAATTCAGGCATGTACACATATGAATATATATATAATAGGGAATATATATATATATATGAATATGTGATGGTAGGGAAATAGGTCTATGAGTATGTATTTCTAGGTTTAGTATTAAGGTGGATATTGGGCCTTCACTCAAATACTCCCTCAATGTAAGAAAACATTGTTTTATTAAACTGAATTCCATGATGCTCACTTCCCAAACAATTGCTGAAGACAAAACAGGTGCATAAGTAAATGTGATGAAGAAAAATGATGGTGCCCAACTATCAAAATACATAGCATCTGGGGTCTTAAAGACTTGAAGATGAACAAGAGGCCCTATAGCTGAGATACAATAAAGTTCACATGGAAGAAGTACATCAGCCTGGGTGATCATGAGGTATCAATGGGATCAGGTATCTGACAAGAAGAACTAAAGAATCATATCATTGTGAATGAGGGGGAGTGCAGGGTGGGGATCCAAAGCCCATCTGTAGGCAACTGTACATCCCCTTAAAGAAGGGATGTGGGAAAGACGGGAGTCAATCAGTGTGCAATGTAGCAACCATGAAGCATACAACTTTCTTCTAGTTCCTAAATACTTCCTTCCTCCACCCCACTATCATTATCCCAATTCTACTTTACGAGTCCAGCTAGACCAGAGGATATACACTGGTACACATAGGAACTGGAAACACAAGAAATCTAGGACAGATGAACCCTTCAGCACCAGTGGTGAAAGTAGCTATAATGGGAGGGTGGAGGGAAGATGGGATAGAAAAGGTGAACTGATTACAGGATCTACATATAACCCCCTCCCTGGGAGGTAGACAACAGAAAAGTGGGTGAAGGGAGACATTGGCCAGTGTAAGACATAACAAAATAATAATTTATAAATTATCAAGGGTTCATGAGGGAGGGGGTAGAGGCAGGAAGGGAGGGTGGAAATGAGGAGCTGATACCAAGGGCTCAAGTAGAAAGCAAATGTTTTGAGAATGATGATGGCAACAAATGCACAAATATGCTTCATGCGATAGATGCATGTTTGGGTTGTGGTAAGAGTTATATGAGCCCCCCATAAAATTATTTTATAAAAGAAGCAACTTCCTCCTTTCCTACCAGATCAGAAGAACTAGATGATGAGCACTTATCATTATTAAACATCTTGGACAAAGATTCTGTAGATGGATTCTTATCAAAAGAGCAAAACTGTGGAATAGAGTTTCAAATTCTTATGGATTCCATACATTCTGGATTCACAGAGTAGGAAGCCAGCCCTGAAACCAATTATGACTCATGGGTACCCCCATGTGTTTCAGAATAGAACTGCAGCCCACAGAATTTTAAATGCTGTGTGACCTTTCAGAAACATATGAGGGGGTACCACCGCCGCCAGTCCTCCCCCTGATTAAAAAAACATGGAAAAATACTCCCTCTGGGTGGAACTTTCATAGTACTCATTTTTCCTTCTAGGCAAGCAATTTGCTCTGTTAGTGCACCCAGCGGCATTGCCTAGGAAGATTCTCTCTGACCACAGTGAGTTTTTTTTTTCCCCCATTAAAGCAGTTTCTCTCGAAACCTTGCTTTTTTGTAATGTCCAAATTAAGAGAACAGCACTGGGCTGTGAACTTTTGTTTCCTGCTTGGGGAAAATGTTGCAAAAATTGTCATGATGCTGAACACAGCTAACAAGAACAGTGCTATGGGAAAACCTCAAGTGTACGCAGAGTTTTCTCATTTCAAAAAAGGTGAAATGTCAAGTGGTGGCAAACTTCATTCTGGACATCTGTCAACTTCCTGAATAGACAAAAAATGTCCACAAAATTCATCCACTTGTGCTTGAAGGATGAAAACCGACCACTGAAGAGATGGGGAAGTTATCTGGATTATCATGGAGCACAGAGCTCAATGAATTTTAATGGAAGATTTGGAAATGAGAAGGGTTGCTGCAAAATTGGTGCCTCGGATTCTGACTGACCAGGCTGCTTCAACTGGAAACATGCTGTGCTATAAAAGAACAGCGCTGAAGCAACCCGGACATTTTTTTCAAGGTCATTACTGGTGAGGAGACATGATGCTATTGTTACAACCCCAAAAGCCAACATCTATCAAGCCTATAGAAGAAGCTATTATCACCTTGCTCAAAAAAGCTCATCAAGTAAAATCAAAGATCAAGACTATGCTCAATTTTTTTGTTTAGTTTTTTTTTATTAATGTGGGGGTATAGTGCATTTGGCATTCATTCTACCAGGTGAGACTATTATTCAGGCTTTCTTTTCTTTTTATAATTTTAATAAATCATTATATTCGGGGTTCTTACAGCTCTTATAATAATTCAAACATCCATTGTTTCCAGCACATTTGTACATATGTTGCCATCATCCTTTTCAAAACATTCTCTTTCTCTTTAAGCTCTTGGTATCGGGGCCTCATTTTTTTCCCTTTCTCTAGCTTCCACACTCATGAGCCCTTTAAAAATTAAAATAATTGTTATTGTCATATCTTACACCTTCCACTATCTCTCTTCACTCATGTTTATGTTGTTCATCACCCTGAGGGTGGGGGGTGGTGTTACACATTTACCATTGTGACTGGTTCTACCTTTCTCCCCCAAGCTTTCTATTTAGAGGTTCTTAAAGATTGCATAATAGTGTGCAACAGTAAAAGTCCTGATCTGTGGCAGACAGAGGACTGGTTTTGCCACCATGGCAATGAACTTGCTCATGCAGCCATCTCAGTGCACCAGTTTTTGACAAAAAAAAAAGCATGCCTCTCTTACTCCAAGCACTGATTCACCCAACCTCACTCCACATGACTTCTTTTTGTTTCTGCAAATGCAGAGGGGCATGAAAAGACAGTGATGTGATGACACAGAAGAGGTGAAGAAAAAAAGGAGGGAGGTGCTGTCATCCATTCACCTATCCAGACATATCCAAAGACGAGTTTGAATGATGTTTCCAAAAATGGAATTGCAGATTGGACAAATGTTTTAAGTGTAATGGAGAGTACTTTGAAGGTGATAATGCTTTGTGGAAAAAATTAATACATAACTTTGGAAAAAAATCCATTTTGGAGGGGAGGATACCCCTATGTATTTCCAGACTTTTCTTGCACAGTGTCTCTGGATCTGTTTGAACTGCCCACCATTTGCCTGGTAGCATTTGTGCTGAGCAGAGGCATCGTTCCAGTTATTGGAAAGATCATAGTTTTGTTAGAGAAGAAGAAAAGGCAGGTGGAGCCATGCATTGCTTCTGTTCTTTTTGGTGTCCTAGAATTCCAAATGTCTGTGTCCTGGAGCAAAGTAACAATATCTTTTAATTTGTCAGATTATTAATGGTCTGAAACTGTGTTTTAGTTCTAGTGTTCCATGTTGACCAATTACATTGAATAGTGTATCGTGCATAAGCTCACAATGATGCCATTCTCAGTTCCTCGCTAGAAGGTCAGTAGTTCCAACCCCACCTAGAGATCTGCTCCTCTAGAGACTGCAACCTTGGAAACCCCCACAGCAGGTCTAGGCTGCCCTACAGGGTTGTTGTGAATTGAGACTGACTTGACCTTTCAGAGCAGAACACCAGGCCTTTCTTCCAAGGCACATAGAGGTGGGTTCAAACCGCCAAGCTTTTTGTTAGTAGTTGAGCACTCTTCATGGGAGCCACCAGGGACTCCCAGTTCTCATTCACCCCCTATTGGTTTGCAGCTCTGCAGTTGGACCCGCTGCCTTTTCACCACCTTGGTTCTGCTCTTGGCATCTGGGGTTCTCTAGACTGCTGCCAATATTTGCAAAGGTCCTTCCTGCCCGCCCATCTGCGTATTGAACGTCACATACTCCACCCTCATGGAATTTACCCCCTTCACTAATCCTCTGGGGTCTTTGGTTCCAGATCTTTTTGTCCCATTTACACACTCAAATTCAAATAGAGTATTAGTTTATGCCTACTACGATTATTACAATTTGAAAATCTTATTAACTCTGGAGTGCGTGGTTTTCTACAGTTAAAAACTGCCTTGCCTCCCTCTATTCTATCACTTAAAGGTTCCAGTGTAGGGGCCAGCACAAACTTATTACTTCAAAAGAACGAACTACTTCTTTTCCCATTTTCTTTCATCAGATTAGTGACTGATGAAGGTCATTATAGTGCCCTAACTCCTGGTGCACAATTAACATCAAAATTTTTGTGGGTTTCCTTCAAAATACTGTCTCAAATATGCCTTCTTCCTAGCTTCCCTTCCCACACACATATCTCAACCTGGAGCACTTCAATATCGTTTTGACGGATCTCTTCAGTTATGACATTCAACCAATCCACTCTCTACAGGAAAATCCATTTTTAAAGACATAAAACCAATTAGCTATGCATTCTGCTCTGAAGTCTTAAATGACTTTTCGTTGCATTTTGAATAAAATGACAATACCTGAGCATGCCTTCAAAGGATCGGATATAGCTGCACCAACCTCTCCAACCTCCATAGGGTCAATTCGCCCTGCTCTCTGGATCCCAGCTGTGGGTGCCGCCTTTAAGGAACTCTCATGGCTCATTTTCCTCAGAGTTGTTTGGCACATGCGCCCTCTGGCTTGATGACTCCTCCTAGCTCCTTATACAATCAATTCTTTCTCTTTTCCCATGTATAGTAGCATCAAGCTTTCTTTTTTCCAATTCCTTTCGTCAGACAGAACTGGTGAAGCAATTCAATTCCTGCATCTCATATCTTTTCTTCATATTACTTATCATGATTGGTAATTATTAAGGCATTTTCTGATTTACTTATGTATTCTTTGTCTGATCTCTAGGTTGTTATATGCCTGGGAGCAGAGGCATATGTATTTGTTTATCTATTTTTGGTTTATCTATTTTTATCCAGTGTATACCCTGTACCTAGAAAAAATAATTGCCCTACAGAAAGTACTATGAAATATTTTGCCTCTGAAACATGCTTATTGTATTTTTAATATTCATTGACATTTCCTTCACACATCAATTCAATCATATTTGTCAATGAAACATTCTTATTATTCTTATTCTTTTTTTAATGATTTTATTGAAGGCTCTTACAGTTCTATAGCATTCCATACATCATTTCTAGCAAGCATATTTGTACACATGTTGCCATTTTCAAGTACTATGAAATTTTGACACGTTATTTTTGAAGACTATTATGTGACGAACCCCAAAGCAAACTTGCTGCAATGGAGTCAATTCTGATTCAAAATGATCCTACAGGGCAGACTAGAACTGCCCCTTATGGTTTTTGAGACTCCCTTTTAAGGGAGTAGAAAGTGTTGTCTTTCACCCGTGGACCAGCTGGTGGTTTTGCAGGGTAGACCTGGCAGTTAGCGACCCAATATGTCATGTTATGCCCCCAGGGTTCTTTTTGTTTGTGGCAGATATTAGAAATGCAAAGTCGAGGCTGAGCCCCGGTGGCGTAGTGGTTGTGCACGGGACTGTGGCCCACTGGGACGGAGGTTCAATTCCAGCAGTGGGGCTGGGCCTCCTACTCCCACCACCGAGAGCCGTGATGCCCAAATAAACTAAAAAAAAAAAAAGAAATGCAAAGTCGAAAGATAACATGTCTCTGCCTACTGACTAAGAGTAGTGTGGTGCTGCCATTGGGCTGTGAATCACAGACCAGCAGTTGTCACTCAGTGGAAGAAAGATGAAGCTGTCTGCTTCCATTAAGATCTGTATTCAGGCTCCACTGCAGCTACCTCATAGTCAATTTTATATAAAAAAAAATAATGAAGTAAATTGAGTCTGAAAAAAAATCGCCAAGTGTTCGGAGATACTACATAAAGTTACTGTGAGTCACTAGCAATTCCATGGCAGTGGTACCCATGAGTCATTATGAGTCAACGTCAACATGGTGGCAGTGAGTGAGCGAGGGTGTAGAAAATATCTGTTCAAAAGACTAGGTATAACCACCCCCAGGCCCTGTCCCTGAGATCCATATCCAGTCTCATTTTGTTGGTAAACATAACATGGCACTATGTGTTTTCTGGGTCCACTACAGGAACAAATTCATAGACATGCATATGGATATAAGGGAATGGTTTATATACAAAAGGAATGGAACACTGAGAAAGCATCCCAGCCCAGTCCAGTTCAAAGTCATAAGTCCGATATTAGCCCATATGCCCTATACCAGTCTAAAATGTATCCGTCCCACTCACGACATCACAGGTCAGCAGGTGCAGAGTCCCAGCACCAGCAGGGCTCTCCCTATGGCTCCTCGCTTACAGGGCTCAGGGTCAATCAACAGCATCCAGAGGTGGCAGAAGCAACTCATCATCGGCAGGGGTCTTCACATGGCCTCTCCAGCTTCAGAGGTCTGACTCTGTCAGGGTAAAACTTTGTGGCTTCTCCTCCGGCTCCTCAGATGCTGCCATCTTGTCTTGTCCGTGATTCATCATCTCTGAGACTAACTCCCAACAACTCGGAAGATAGCTTCTCATCTTCATGAAGAAAATATCGCGAGATTTCCCAGAAGTCTCAGGAGAAAGCCATGCCCACACGGAGGCCTCATTGGCTACTCAATGGCTTTCTACAGATTAACAGGCTAGACTCCATCCCTACTTTTCAATCATAAAATTAACATACACACATGACTGCCACACCCTGCTAAAAGTATTTCCACAAAGAACATTTCCAAATGCTACAAATCAGGATCCATCCCTCCAGTCCACCTGGCAAGAACCAGTTTATAAGCACATCACCTCAGAGAAGGGGATGCATTATTATGGATGCAAATGAAAAATACTCTGGGAGTCAAAAGCAAGTAACTGGATTAGGGAAAAATTCTGGAGTGGAAACTAAGGATTTCCAAAGTTTTAAAGTATTTCTGGCCAAAAGAAAAACTCACAAAAAGGAAAAGAAAAGCAATGGGATGAGATGGGCTGGATTAGAATGTGTAAGGGAAAACAATTTAGTGAAGACTGGTAACAGAGATAAGTCTTCACTGTAACCACCATGCACAAGACCCCAAGAAACTCAAATTAGGCAAAGGTTCAGTTATTTTTCTACTTACTGAAAAAATGACCATCAACATATACTGTGTTTAGTTCTTTATCAAACTATCCTATTATCCGGAATGTCCACTTTCCAATCCCACCAATTTCACCCTATTTAATTTAACAGTGAACTTGAGGATGATGATTTTTTTTCCCAAGGACTAGAGTGACCTGTAAAAAGGATAGATAAACCACCCCCTTATTCAAGGCTCAAGCAAGATGGACTGATGCTGGTGTGTTCCAGAGCTAAGACAGTTAGATTAGGCATGGGGAGAAATCTTACTTCTGTACTTAAAAGGCTTTCAACAATTATTAAATTAATTTTCACTTTGTAGAATATAATAAATGTGGGAGAAATATGAGACTGAATCACCCTTTAAGGATTTAAAGTCTTGGAAACCCACACGGGCAGTTTTATACTGTTCATTCATACTGGAATGAACTCAATGACAGTGAAAACTTTTTTAAATAAGATAAATTTAATGTTATTTTTGAGGTTAATGCTTTATCTTGCAGGATTAATCATGCAAGCCTATTACAAAATGTGAACATGTATGCTATTTGTTATTTCTGCTCTGACCATAAGTTGACCAACGTGGAGAGAAGTGAAATCTAAAAATCTGTCGGTATGACTCAACTTGACTCATGCTAATCCCGTAAAAGTGAGAAACAGTATTTCCCACATCAAGAGCTGTTGGGTAGCAAATCCTGGGAAAATATACTGGAAGCTATCTTAACGGGTCAGCCATTGTTCACAGACTGTCAGAAGATCTGAAAATCTCCATCAACTGAATTCACCAGGACAAGCTCTCCTACAGTGGAAGTTTCTAAGGAAGAACTGCTTGAAGGGACAGATTTTATTCAACACATAGCTTGATACAGTATGTCCTCCCTTATATTTTTTAACAGCACACAATATGAATTAGATCTTTGTTGAGATGGAAATTGGCAGACCTTTCAAGTAGAAAGCAAAGGCATGTCTTCTGGACAAACCACTTGTCAGGTTCTATCATTGTTCTCCATTTCACATGCCCGCTCGTGGCACTCTGTTCCTTTTCCTCTCCATGCCTTTATAATCTACATGAGGATGTCATTTATTTAAACATCCTCCACCCAGTGCTTTGGGAGAAGGGAGACTGCTTCTGTCTTTGGGGGTTAGCTTTTCCCGTAAGTATGTTGCTGAAAGCTATATTCTTCCTTCGTATCAAACCCAGCTGCTTCTTTCTAATTTTAGTCTCCCCCTGTGAACAGCAACCTGCAATCAAAAGGTTGGCAGATAAATATATTATAGGGCTTTTCAGTGTGTGACTGCTACTGTTGAACTTGGGCATAGAACATGGGAATTTTCAGAACATTTTTCATGCCAACCATTAATCTTCTCCTCCTCTTTGTTGTCAATATGCAGTAATTCCATCATAACTCCCTCCCATATTCAGGAAGTCATGAAAATGAAAGAGGAGCCCAAAGGGAATTGTACAGAATGAACTAAGAATGTATTTTTACATTCCATGTCTCTAGAAACATGCAGAGTTCACAACTCAGAACCCAAAGCTTCCTAACACTTAACTCAATTGAAACAAAGTTTGGGGAAGCCAATGGCTAAGAAGCTTCTTGCAAGTCTTCCTATGGTGACCTGCGCTAGACAATCATGTTGAGACATTACTGGAGAATGAGACTGTCTGACTAAACCTCATTTGGTAGCTACTCCGGCCAATTAGTACCACAACAAATCATCTGTGGATTTGGAAACTCGGGATCTCAACAAATCTTTTCAAAGTTTATATATAGTCTTGGTTGTGCTATAGATTAAGCCAGCTTATTATTTTATGAGTCTCTGTTCAAGAAGTCTATTAGAAAAGTGTTAGTTTTCCTTATT